>JALPQI010003719.1:0-90052 GCA_025490895.1 Thaumatotibia leucotreta | reverse complement strand
ATCTTGATAAACACGTTAGCTTAGCAGGTATACATATATATTTTTACGTTAATACTAATAAATATCAATAATTTAACTAAAAAATATATTAAGTGAACTCAAGGTTTAAGATTTTAAGTTCGTAATAAAACAAGATTGTGTTGTAAAATTGCGTGATTATGGAATAATGCAAGTTTTTAGGTTTATTTACTTTTTTTAGGATTCTACTGACAATTGGTACGTATGATGTAAGCTAGACCATGTTACGTTTTTTGAATACTGTTGCGGTATAAGGGTATTAATTTATTAGAATACTTTAACTGTTAGATTATTTGAAATGGTCTACATATCATTATATTTTGTTCAGATCAACCTCTCATAGGATATGGTAGCTGAATGTTCAAAAAACCAAGTAAACCTGATAGAGAAAGTAGAACCTGTGATAAGACCAAGTAGTGCTGCGGCTGAACCATTAAAATTGACGGTAAGTTTAGACTTATAACTTATAAGTTTACAATTTGTGACCATCAGGAATGGTCATAAAAGCACCAAATACGCGTGTTCTAGACCATGTATCAATACTGTACCTCATAAAAGTCATAAACCAATTAATAATATTTTAATCACACGTTTCATAATATTATATGTGTGTATTGCGAGTAAAAAAGCGCCTGTTTCAAATTGGTTGGCAAAAATACAAGTCAAGTTTTCGCCGACCAATTTGCAACAGGCGCTTTTTTAGTCGCAATACAATTTATGACACGTGTGAGTTCCAGAACATAGTTCTCACACGTATGATGCAAATTTTGTGATTATTTAGATATCTCTCTTGCTATCGTAACGACACAACAATATTATTTTTTCGTTTTAAATCAAATCAAATCATTTATTGCACACATATGTACATTCCTTCAATTATATTATGACTTCCTTCCAAATAGGAATCAAAAATACTGAAAACTGTATCGGACCACTTCTACTAGGTATTAAATAAATAAATATTCAGGTACACTGGACGATGTCAGACAATTCAACTTAGCCCCTTTAGCAATAATACTTTATGAATGTAAACGGCGCTATACATACACACTTATTTAGAACTTTTTATACCACAAACAAGCATAGCTCATAGTAAGAAGCTACAGTAACCTATAGACACCTGCAAATCCAGAGGATCCACTCGTGCGTTGCCGACCCTTTAAAACCCTATTAAACTCCTTTTTGAGGATCCCCATACTGTAGTCGATTAAGAAATCCTCGTAGTACTCGTAGTATTTACGAGTAACTATCTTCCTAATACTACCAAATACAACTACTATGTACAAGTAACTCAAATTAAACAAACAGTACTTAGCCTAAGTTTTATCATAGCTGAAAACCTATTCGAAACAAAATAAATATTTGTAATTTGGAGAGTGAATTGAAAGTTTATGATAGTTATCATCAGCAAGAAGAGCCGTAAGACACACTACACTGCTGGACACAGGCCTCTCCCAAAGACTGCCACAATGACCACTGCCGTATTATTCATAAGAGGGGTTTTGCCGTAATCGCCATGTTTGGCATGCGGGTTGGCTATCGTATTACTTACCTCCACCATAGTCAAAGTGTACGAGACAACCACAGGAACACTTGGGGTGGTCAGAAACGTATTCTTACTGCCTTCACCACGCGCCCTAGCTTATGACAATTATGAATTATGAATTTTATGATGGGATAATACTCTTTAATTCGATTTCAGGGCAAGTCGTCTCAGATGGATTGTCTAGTAGCTGGATGCTCAACAGTCCCCGTCGAACTAGTGGGCGAAGGAACACTGCTTGTAAAGGTGCATTCCACCTCAATGCGGACGATCCTTTGGCACTTATATAAAGGTGCATTCAGACCAAACGAGCATTCGCTATTGTATCCCCCACTCTACGAAATCAACGAATCACGTTTCGCGTAACGATAGAATTTCGTAGAGTAGGGGGTTAGAATAGCGAATGCTCTTTTAGTCTGAATGCACTTATATAAGTGCCATAAGATCGTCCGCATTGATGGTATGTTAATCATAATTTTATTGGCGTCGCGTCATCAGCCTCTCTCAGTCCACTGCTGGACGTAGGCTTCTATTAACTATGCCTATCAGCGCATTAGGAGGTAAATGCTCGTCGCCACGCTGCACAAGCGGTTTGGCGATCGTAGTAGTGTATACAGTATGCTGCTGCCCATTAACAATCTTCTATAAAAGAATATTTATTAACACTTTGATACGGGAAAGATATGGGGAACATATTATAGCACAAATATCATAACTATAAATTATAATTATAGTATAAAAATCCAACAAATTTGTAGCAAACTAGCAACACTAGCAACCCTAATTAGTTTCGCCATGTCCGTCTGTCTGTGATGTCCGCAGCATAACTCATTTGGCCGTTAGTCCTACTAGAAATTAGCAATACGGTAGGTACAGGTATAGGTACAGTCGGGTTCAAAATTGCATGGACAGTTTATGAATTAATTAGTTCATAAATCGTCCATGCAATTTTGAACGCCACTGTACATTATAAATTTAAGAGTCAAACTCTTGTCGGCGTAACTGATGAATGTAGCTGTCTCCATCTAACTCTGTCCAAAGCCGCCTCCTTGACTTCCTTGTACGACACGACGTCTACTTTCTCTTCTATTTGTTTCATGCAACTTCTTCTAGCTTCTTCCTCGCTTCCCTTTAATCCTTCCTTCTATACTTCTATTATGTTTTTTATCAAAGCGTCATATCGTATAAGGTGGCCAAACATGATATAATGATGATAGGTACATACTAATCACGCTGATAAAGTGGTAGAATAAAATATATATAAAAAAATCAGGCACGGTTACGTGTACGGGACGGAAAGTGGGGATGATTTATTTTATTTTGCTGTAATCTTGTAGTATGGGGTATCGTTATATAGATTTTTTTTTAAAAGAATAAGAGTCCCAAAATGTTTTTTTAACGTCTACATTTTCGGGAATAAATTCAGATAAAAAAAAATGTTCACAACTCTAAGTTTTCATCGGTGGATCAGAAAAATATGAAAAAAATCATAAATACTTTAAAATTAAACTACATAATATTTTATTTTGCACAGATCGGCCCAGCCATTTTTGAATTACTGCGGAATTGGCCGGTTTTTCATATTGGCCTATGAGAACGTATTTAGTACAATAAATGATTAGTGTATTTCCATTTGTTTTCAGGATTCAGGAATAACGAAAACACCAGACCAACGAAACAAAAAAGAAAAATAATTTGAAGACATATTAACAAAAATAAACTAAGCCAGCACTCCGAAAGTTCCGAAACACAGCAACATTTTCATATTTTTTAGTCAGTAAAAGTCACATAAAAGCGGAAGTCCTTATTTAAATTATAGTGTCAAAAAGAAACTTCCACTTGTATTACAAGTTACAAGCTTTCGAGAAATGGGCCCCTGTTGTATGTAGTAGTGATCTATCCAAATAGACAATACGTCATGTTTAAAATGCGAACACAAACAAAATAAATGCCTATATGGATAGATGACAAGTATTACAACCTCATACAACAGGAGCTTTTCTTAACCTTTTCACCTATATCTTAGTTATGTTAATAATGTTCCTTGTTACTGTGATTCTTCTAAAGTAAGTGAGCATAGGTATAATACAATTTACTATGTAAATTTGAATTAATAAATTAATTATTTAAGAATGTCACTAATTAACACTGTTGTATAATAAAAATAACTTAATATGTGCTGCGCCCATCAGGGTTCATGTTTCAGATGTGTGCACTATGTTGTTTAAAGGGTGCAATTGAATAAACTAGAGAGCTAGATGATACTTATTTATTAGGTAATTAATTGCCTACAATTTGTGATAACGATATTTGAAATTGTATAAAAATCTAATTTAAAATGTTCATTGTGAGTTTCTCATTCTATGTCATATTATTCTATATTTCGCATTACTAAGCGTACAAATGAAAATATAATCATTTTTATTATTATAACATAAGTTGAACGTATTGTGAAAATACGAAGCAAATTATTTTGATTTGTACTTTTTTATTTTTCCCCAGTAGTCACACTATTTAATACTATATAAATTATAAATATTAGATGTCATATACCAAAGAAAAACGACCAAGATCACCTAACGCCCGAGGTGGGGACCGAACGGAACCACGTACTCAGCTTTCGCGGCTTATGCTTGTACCCCTCGGGCGTTAGGTGATCTTGGTCGTTTTTCTTTGGTATATGACATCTAATATTTAGAATAAGATAAGTTAATAAATTATATTACAGATAGAATATTTATAGAAGGTGTGCACTAAATAAATAAGTAATTTTAACATAATGCTGCATTTAATTTCATACAATATAATTATATGTTATCACAAGTATAGCACAGTTAAGGATTATTTTTTCACTGCCTTACTTGAATTTACATAAAATCTAATGAAAATACTCTATGGCCTTATGTGCGCAAATATCTACTCTTAGATGATTCATAAATATACCTCTGGAACAACTTCCATATAGAGCATTTTCTTAGAAAATACATTTCGGTTAATCATACTGTTTCCACCAATTCAGCTCAGAATCACAAATCATAAGTTCTTTTCGACGAGAACATTGTTTCTTATTTTTATTCATTTTACATGACATATTTTTCTCATAGGTACTTTTTTGGGAATGCAGATTGGGATTTTGGGTGGAAATTAACTGTAAACTCGAATAAATATTAAAAATCTAAAGAAAAATACAAATAAATATTCCCTTGCTGGGATTCGAACCTGGATCATCCGCTTCACAGACAGAGTTACTACAGCTGCGCTAAACTAGTTGTCAAAATTAGTACTGCGCTAGGACTGTGTCGCTAGTAGTATAAACGAACTTTTGCGAAGAGGCTTAATTTTAATAAGGAGTTATCGTTCTTCTCTTTAGAGTATTATATTCTTTGGTTAAAACTACGAAATTCGACAATTTAGGGCATATACGACCCACGTATTTCTAGGAGAGTTTTTTAAAGCAAGAGGCGTATTGGATAAATTTACACAATTTTTTGTTTATTTAGGTAATAAGTTCAGTAATAAAAAAAACAAAGAGGTTTTATAACCAAGTTGTGATAAAATGTTTATCTTACAAAACTAAACAAGCTCATACGACGTAGAAATTATACTACTTAATTTAGGTAGTATGACTCTAGTAAGCTAAATTAAGTTCATACGCCCGTATCCATGCATTGCAAATTTTAAAATGACTCATAAGCCCTAACGTACTAGGCATGCTGCGCCTCGCTGATAGCCCTATGTGCAAGCGAGATAGTATTCATGCGACAAAAAGATGCGAGTTGATGTTAGCTGCCCGTCGTCGTTTGTTTCTAAGGTATGTTGATAAGTTTGCATTAGACTTGCCTATTTTTTAATATATTTTATCTACATCCATATCATAAGTTGTCTACAATATGTTTAGCGGCGGTAAGCAAATAGCCTACTTTAAGAAATCTGTATCTGTGGGTGTATCATAATTTTTACTTTACGATATCGGCAACCGATATCTTAATCACAATTAAATTTCGAACATTCTGTTAAAAAGAAAAAACACACTTTAATTTCGATTATCGAATTAATCGATTTGTAATTTCATTCACATTAAAATTCATATTCCATACATTCTTCTAAATCTCGAATACTGAAAATCGATTTGAGAATCGATATCGACTCAAGACCTTACCTGGTTTATGAATAAAAAAAACTAATGTCAGTTCAGTCATTTGTTTCGTTTGAATTGTTTCAAACATCAACTTTTTTGGACTGTTGACTTGAAAGTTAAATATTATCGAGTTCGTTGTGAAATATTTACACTGAAAAATTATTTATGACGACGAAGACAGTGATGTTGAAATGTGTGAAACACCACCAAAAATCCGGGACGCCGCTACAACCGTGACCAATAATTTGCTGCCACAAAAATAAACATATTGTAGAAAACTTATTATTATGCATGTAGATAAAGTTATGTATGCAACTGTTCATAATTAGGCATTATGAACCAGTCACATAAAATACTAATAATAAGGGTGTTTATTTATATGGATGGGATCCGGGATGGTGCGTTTATAAAATAGGTATTTTAATATACCCACTTTTATGTAACAATACCTACCTATAAATATTGTCAGCGATAAGTAGTTTTCTAAACGGTAGCTATTAATAATAATAATATTACGCTGGAAAGGAGAAATTGGATAAGCGACACCTTTGAAGATATTGAGTTATATACAACGTTAGAATCGGCAAAGGACCCCGGGCCTAAAGTATGGAAAATGTGGTTTCAGTCAAATCTTCTGAAATTTTGATATGTTATAGATTTTAGTGCCCTGAACAAAAAACTCTATGGGTGCTACCACGGTTTCCGGGTCCCTTTCCATGTTCTGCTCGATTTTGTACCAGATAACAAAGTAGTACTTAGTTCTACTTCGGGTCTATTTATTTCAACAATTGACATTAGTTTGAAACTTTTTTGTGATAATGCTGGTTAGTTAAAGACATAAAACGTCTACAATGTCAACTTCATACGCACGTGATTGACTTATCGACCTTATCGTTTATAGCTAAATGTGTGATTCTATAATATACCTACCTACTTAACATTGTAAAATATGAACTCATTCAAACATTAGAAATTATGACGCTACTTTTAAATAGAGGACATTGCTTCGTATATAATAATGCTGTTGTTTTTCATGCACTGCGGCGGAGAAAATTAAATCTGCTATTTCGTTCAGAGAATCTACGAACAACATGCCGGCTGAGTTCAACAACGAGTCCCGTGTGTGTATTAATTCTGGACAATTGCTTAACTCAGCCGGCATTGTATGTAGACGTTTTATATCTTTAACTGACCAGCATTATCACAAAAAAGTTTCATACTAATTTCAATTGTTTAAATAAATAGACCCGAAGTAGAACTAAGTACTACTTTGTTATCTGGTACAAAATCGAGCAGAACATGGAAAGGGACCCGGAAACCGTGGTAGCACCCATAGAGTTTTTTGTTCAGGGCACTGAAATCTATAACATATCAAAATTTCAGAAGATTTGACTGAAACCACATTTTCCATACTTTAGGCCCGGGGTCCTTTTTCTGCGTCGAATGAACTAGGTTTCGTATCCATCTGACAACTTTTGTGTCGCTTATCCCGTCGCTGATTTAGAGAACTTTCGACCATTTTTTATTACTAAATGACTTGGTTTTTGACAACTTTTAGGAAAATGGAGATTATATAAAATATAATTCATCATAATTAATCTTGTATTATTTTACCTATTCGTCATGACAGGTTAAATTTTACTTGGATATTTTTGCTGTGTAACAACTAATCTTCACTTGTGGGTTAGCTGTTTCTACCTGACTGTATGATATGTTCTCATGTCGTTTGGACAATTTTACCTTTATCTTAATTTAAAATTTAAGACGGTTAGACAATATTACTTGACTAGGATATCTGAATTATTGGCGCTTATCCATTTTTATCGTCATTTATTTATGAACCATTCCCTTCACTTATCCCTTTTTACTACTTACTTACTTACTTTTGGGAATAAAGTTATAAAAATACCTAAAGCAGTGTTTTTCTTTTTTCACGTGTAAGTAAATTCGTTTAGGTACTATAGTTGGAAATTTCTAAGAATTAACTTTTGACAGTTATGAACCTTATATAATTATATGACGTTAAGACTATTGGAAAAACGGAACCCTCGTATTCATAAGGTTTAATCTATAACAGTTATAGATTAAACCTTATGAATATGAGGGTACCTAAGGCTAACCGTTTTTCTGATAGTCTTAACGTCATATAATTATATAATATAAGGCTCATTTAATTTTCTAAAGTGTCACAAGTTAATTCTTAGAAATTTACAGGTATAGTCACGGAATGTTACTCATGTAATTAAAATTACTGATTATGAAGTCTAAAATAGTTTCTCATAATAAGTATGTGGATATTTTTAATGATATATTTATGCTATTTTATCAATTTATATATTTTTACCCGAATATAAAATAAACCACTTTGGCAGTTAGATAATTTTAACGTGATGAACTTGTTATGTAAGTCTCGGGTAGACCTTTCTATCTTCCTTATTTCTTATACAACGTGTTGGTTAGATAATTTTACCTGAATACATTTTTCGGACCATTTTGCTTTAGCGACAGTAAATCCTTAAATAGCACTTGAATACGTTAAATAATGAAAACATCACATACAAAACATATTTATGTCCATAAATAATGCTTCAATTATTTGATTTGGCCTGCTAATTAATTTTAATGATTTTTTTTTTCGAAAATCTCGGCGGTTTCTTTGCTCTCCTGTAAAGTACGCACTGTGTCGCTTATCCATTTTCTCCTTTTCAGCGTCGATTATGTAGTTGTTAGTACAGATTCTATCGTTTAGATTCGATGAATTTTTGGTTATTAGCTCATACGAAATAATTGGTAAGTCTTTTTTCACAATATTGTTAAGTAGGTAATGACATGTGATAATCTTCTATTACCGCGATTAGTTGGTACTCATTGAAATGAAAGTGTACAGTAAATGTGACAAATTAATGTAAAATTTATGTCAATCAATGTTTATGTCATAGGACAGGTTTTTTTAGACCAAAACTCTGTTTTCGGAGCTCTTATAGAATCAGTCCGGTACTGTAATCGGTTAAAGATGTTTATTTCTATGATGGTATCTGTTTATTTTAAGGCGTATCGCATTAGTACTTTAACAGGTTACTAATAAGGTATGTGTGTACGCCGCGGAATTGTGTAATGTTTTGCCTCTTACGCCCTATGATAACAAATCTTTTTGACTTATACGCCCCAAGAAATATACAAATTATGGATTTTAGACTCGTTAAGTTATTTTATTATTGCAAAACTGCTTACATACTGTTTACCTATACGACAGTTATGATTCATTCTCATTATCCAATTATAAAGTAAGAATGAAAAGTTACTTATTGTGTTAGTAAACCTACAGTATAGAACCGAATTACCATCATTCTAAATCTACGTATACTTACCTGTATACTGGCGTATGTTGCAAGTGTGAAATGAAAAGTATTGACAGATAATGTGATAAAAATAGGTGACATTGTGTATAAATTTACGTTCAATTTCAGTCGACATTTTTAATTTTATACAGTACGCGCACTTATATTTTTTGGTTCTGCGCGTTTTAAACATAAATTTAATTTAATGATTATTATACTTGTTTAGATACATGGTAAATCATTTCGTTTACGATCTATATTCTGCAAACTGATACCAAAATATGACTTACGACCTAACCACTAAAACTACTACACGCGTACGCTCGTACTACTTTTTTTGGAATAGACGCATCAGACCCCCAAAAATATAGATTAACTTCCTTTTTCACTTTTATTTACGTCAGTTGTGATTATGAAATCTGAGCAACACTTTTTTTTCAGCTCATCGACGTCTGAACATAAACTAGAAGGTCCAATAACTTTGACAAATTACTGCAAATGCCAAGAAATATTCGTCTGTATATAATTACAGCAGTGTGAGAATCATAACATGAGGTTAAGAATGTAGTCGTCGATTCTAGTGATAACAGTAGCAGCAGTTGCACTACATCCACTTTTAGTTTACCGCTGAAACATCCTTTTTTGGAAGCTCACATAATCATAAAACACATTTTCATAAAATTAAATTGTCAATTAAAATATTTTGTCTTTAATGAGTGTTCTAAAAGTATTCTACTATATTTGAAAAGTCTTCTACTCCATTTAGTATGTAATTAATATCTAAATAACTATGTGATGGTAATTATAAAAAGAAAGAAATGCTATGTGAGAGTAAAAGATCTTAAGTTGTGTCTATAGGTTTTACAGAAAAAAAAGATAAACATTTGTGATTATTAGTCTTCTAAAAGCATGCTATTATATTTGATTTAGTAGTTAATATGTATGTGTTGGTAATTATAAGGGCAAATAATATTAAATGAGAGTAAATGTTCCTTACATTGCGTCTAGACTAGAGGATATTATTGAAAAAAAAAAATATAATAAAGAATTTGTGATTATTAATTGGGTCAAAATTCTTTCGTTGTCTTGTTTCATACCACTCTGTCACGGTTATAGTTGCTGTTTCGACTCAGTATATTTAAAAAACCGGTGCACTTGTGTTTCTTTTTCACTCTAGATTTTAATTAATCAGAAATTGAAAACAAAACATCATCTCATACAAAAATCACCACTGCGTCACGTTTTTTAGGGACATAAAATAAGACAACGAAAAGAATTTTGACGCAATTGTTGTTTGTCTTTACTAGTTTCATATCGCATTTTAATCTGGGTTTTGGTAGTAGCTTAATTGTCTAATAACGCCATTAACATTATTTTTATCCCACAATGTCGTAACAGATGTTCTTACCATAGAAAAAATCAACTGCGAAAGACTCTGGTTGTCACGGGATTCGAACCCGCTTCCTCTAGATTGCCGGTCCAACGTGCTTCCAATTACACCAGACGACCTTCCGTCGATCACAGCGAATTTTTCCAATGGTATTGTGAATCTAATCACTAGCAACATTTGTACTTAATGTTACGAAGGTACTACAACCTTAAGCCACTCCTAAGACGTATGTATTTTTATCCCTAAACATAAAAGAAAAATATAAACAGCAACAGCATAATCATTGTAGACATTTTTAAAAATAAAAGCAGCATCCTTTTGATTGTAAGTATTTTTTAATCCCACGGTGTATTATACACCCATTGACAGCATTGCCTATGTTATGAATGAGTTTATAAGACCGATTATAACTATAGTAATTGTGTTATACGCCCCATTTAGACCAAAACTCAAACGTTTAGTAACTAATACTCCCTACATTCTTTGCATATTATGTGAAATTTAAGGGCGTAAACGCCATTATTTCAAAAAGTTAAGGGAGTATAACACACCCTTTCTCGTTATTTATTGATTTATCCTTAATGATTGATATTCACAATGTTTATCTTAAAAAATCAAAATAGCAATCAAATGGGCCAAAATTTAAGTTATTCTGCCAAAAAACAACGAAGTTATGATTTTTTTTCTAAAATATTTTTGTTTTTTTGCTTCTCCTGAAAAGTGGCAATTTGGCGTTTACGCCCTTTGAGCCTAAAGGTATCGATATTTAATATTACTCCAAGTTGGAATTTTTATGATATCTGTTATATTGACGGAATTATGGCCTGGCCACACTTAACGATTACACCCTCTATAACGCTTGGTCTGGCAACCTCTTTCATCCCTGCCTCTGTAGTAGCTAATTTACTATTGTTTTGAACTTATACTAAACATTTACTTACTGGTCGTGTTCATATTATGTACTTTTATTCTAGAGTAATATAAATTATCCCGTTGCTACGAACCAAGTGGCGCCTGGAGACATCTATGGGCAGCAGAATCCAACTGGTTAGTTAAGAGAGATTACTAATTTAATTGTCTCATCTCATTAGCCTATCACAGTCCACTGCTGGACATAGTCCTCACCTATCACCTGTGCATAAAAAAGTGTCAGTCTTGGGTAATTTGCTGCAAACGACCATGCGTCAAAATTGCCCCAAAATTGAGAAACCTGAGATTTGTCATTAAATAGGTTTTCAAATCTGCTTTAGTTCATTCATCATCATCATCATCAGACAATTGACGTCCACTGCTGAACATAGGCCTCCTCCAGAGAGTTCCACTAAGATCGGTCGTGAGCTGTCGGCATCCATTGGACACCCGCAACCTTTACGAGGTCGTCGCTTCATTAGTTAATTCTATAGACACGAAATCGAATGCCATTGCGGAACTTTGATATACATAATTATGTTTGTCAGTGGGAATACGAGATGTGAAAACAGAAGATAGTTATAATAAATCTGGTGGGTTGTTAGGACAAAATATTATATTAATATTGCGGTATTGTTAACATGTAGCCAGTCTGCCGGTATTTTATGGGTTGCACTTTGGGGAGTGTCCACAAGAGCCACATAAACTTATTCCACCGTCCCCATTCTACCATCGCCCTTCTAGGCGCATGGCCGGATTACACCCTTACTTGGTAAAAGTTCCACCAATTCGCACGAAGTGCTTTGCTATTTTTTTTATTCGCACTGCCAAGGAGTAGAATTCTTTTCCGGTGTCTACGTATATTTCCGTGCTTATAACCCAACATCCTTGAAAATTATTATTAAGCACGAGTATTCTAAGTAACCCATTTTCTGATAGATTATATTCACGCTAACTAACATAATTATGAATATCTCAGTTCTGGGATGGAATTCATCTTGGTGCCTCTAGAATGAAATGAAGTCAATTTAAAGACCTATTCAACGACGTAACTCTTAGCTATGTTGACTTTGGGGCAAAGCTCCCTACAAAGTTGCCCATGGTTCTTTTATAGTAATTTCATCGGTTCTTTGGTATACCGCTGCCCCAGAATTACAAGGTTGTAACTATGTTGTGGTTATAAAACTAGCGAATGTATTGAAGGGCTCTATATTTGTTTGATTGTTATTATTGCACGAGTTGCCTTATCATATTATTATGTATACGGAATTGGTTAGTGATATATATTCGTCAGGTATAATTATAACTATAAATAAGGTACCTATATTATATTGAGCAAAACTGTAAATATTTGCTTTTATTATCAAATATTTGTAAGAAAAACATATAAACTAGATGGATGCACATAACACACGTATGACTTATGATGGTATTGATTACTTGCTAGTTGTAAATGAATGAAAGAGATTTTTTTTAATGTTGAGAAATTTTTCGTGTTTAGTTTTTTATTTTATTTCAGGTGATGTGAGTAAAAACCAAGAATTCAGTTACCATGTAAATAAATTCAAGGCTAAACTCGGCGCTTGTTGGAGAAGGTTCTAGAAAACTTTCAACCGCTTCGCCAACAAGGTGTTAGTTATAAATAAGGGTGGCACACTGTTTCATAGACAGAAGTTTCATAGAATTTCGTTTCACAGAAATTTGTTCATATATTATTTGGATCATATACTTTCTGTTCCAATATTATTGTTTCATAGAATATTCAATTGCTTAAAACATATTTCACAGACATTCAGTTCCATGTATATTGCTATCTAACTTTTTTACTTTACAAAGTAACCAAACACTAGAATTACATTTCATGTATTTTTGTTTTGTAGGCACTTATTTCATAGATTGTTGTTTTATAGTTACTAGTTTATATAATATTTAGTTCCACTATTTACTTTATTGCATAGTGATATTCTTACCTAATAAGTCATATTTCATGTAAGTATTTTGTTTCTTATACACTGATTCGCCCTCCCTCTAAAAAAACCAAACTGCTACCAGAAAAAGTAGGTAGATTGTAGGCAAAGTAGGTTAGGTAGGGTAGGTTGGGTTAGGTTAGTTAGCTTTTCAATCTGTTCTAGCCTCGAAACCTAACCAATCCAAGTAATAAATAAGGGTAAAACCGACTTGGATTGGTTAGGTTTCGAGCGTAGTTTCCCGGATACATAAAATACCTATTTACTTTTAATTAATTATTTACGTATCGTCATCCTAGCGAAACCAAAAAAGGGGGCTCGGGGGGCGAAGCCCCCCGCATTAAAAAATAACAAATTTGTACCTCCCCTGCTCTAACCTGGATAGGTTCGTTAGTTACCTTTTATCCCTTAGAGCAGAAATAGAAGCCCCGCGCAGCGGGGCTTCGTCGACCGGTTCCCAGGTCTAAATCGCTTACTAAAATTCTTTGGACAAAGGCATTTCTTTTGTATTTGTATAATGGTATGTAATGATAATTCTATAGTTTAATTATGACTGAATAAAAAATATTAAGTTTGATACAATGACAAACAACATTCTATGAATATTCAGTTTTTGAAACAACTGTTCTAGACAAAAAATACTATACGAATTAATAATATTTGATTGAATACGCTATGAAATGAAATTCTAAGAACTACATATCTGAACAATAAAAAATATACAAAACCAGATTATACAATGTAAGAGCTCTGAAAAATGATCATTCTATGAAATGAAAATACGAGAAACATTTTCTATGAACCAATATTCTGCGAAAATGTTGTCTATGAAACAACGTACAACCATAAATAAGCTGCCGACAAAGCGTGGAGTTTTACAATAAATATTATTATTACCTAACCCTCTATGATTCGATCAAAGGCGGCCGCTATTATCCTCGTGCCTCCCAGAAACCTATTAAAAGGTCTTCTATATATTACATATATTATATTCTATTCTAGAATATATTATATTCTATTGCCTACACTATTTGTTCACAATTCGCATGCAAATTTTATTGTCTGGGCGGCAGGAGGTTAAAACGGCACCGCTATTCGTTTATTTGCACATCGTTTTATTTCATTGCTAGTTTGACAAAAGCACTTTACAAATCTCGGCGAGAAACAAGGTTCCAGACCGCGTATCCCTATCTGGCCTCAGTTCCTTCGGCTAGATATATCAACTTGGGCTGTAACCCTTCGTTTCCCGTCCTCTATAGTAATGTACTAATTGCATCACACTTGCTGTCTAAGCGCGCCATTGCTTGCGCACGTAGCGGGAGTAATAGAAAAGTAATATTCCCTGGGGAGTAATAGAAATGTCAGTACGTCATTTAATAATATTATGTCTTAAACTTATTTTTTTGTCGGCAAGTGTGATTAAAAACATTGTATGCATCACGGTAGGTAAGCGGAATACTAACTCGAGTCATAAAAGCCCTCCGCCTATTCCGTACTTACCTCCCTTGATGCACAATGTACTATTATTACCTGCAGCCCATGATAATACCTTGTACTTCTATTCTAGACTAACTACAATTATCCGGCTGCTGTGAACCAAGTGGCGCCAGGGTATGTACCCACCGGGCAGCAGGCTTACACTGGATACACTGACACTGGTTAGTCAAGAGAGATCACTTAGTTATCTTATACAACATAATAGATTTATGTCGTCCTAATCCTAACATATTATTTGTCATACTTTTAAAATGTAATATTGTGTTTGTACAAGGCGAAATGCTTAAACGATTGTTGTTAATCCTGCAAATACTATTAGGGAAGGTCTACAGACGCTATGTTTACAATATGTAAATGAAGGTGTGGCATCACTGTTGTATGCTTTACCCCATCTATTAGTTGAGACCATGATAAAGAGTTCTCAGATCAAATTTTATTAAAAATTTTACTTTGTTCAGTGCAAATCAAACATGATGATTTATTAAGAGATGGAGGTGCCGTGGCGAACTACAGGGTGTAAGTCTAATACGGGCGAAGCTCTTAACGGGTGTTAGTTTACGACATAATAAGTACAATCAAATAACTTTTACTTCAAATTAGAGCAACAATTTTTTCCATACAAAATAATTCGGCGCGCAATGTAGAGCAACATACGCGAGTAAAACACACGTTGACAGCTAATTTCAAAAGCAGATGACATAACTGCCATACCAACAATAACAAATGTTCGTACCTACATTGCTGCTCTGACAATCTTTAAAAAATTTTGTGGGGTCATAATTAAGAGTAACTTAACAAAAACCTTGTAATCCATGATTACACTGATGAATCCCATGTCTGGTTTGATTGATCGCCTATACATATTAGATTTACACACTGTATTATAGTGGTCTTTATTATTAGGCAATACTACAATAATAAGCAATACTGTAAATAATATTCAGTACTAATATATTGATTTAAACTTTGATTATCACTCATATTTTAAAGACAAACGGGTCTTAATCGCGTAAACTTACGTTTATTTATACGTTTATTATATAATTAAACGTAAGTTTACGCGATTAAGACCCGTTTGTCTTTAAAATATTCAGTACTAATGTTATTGTATAAGTAAATGCTTTCATGTACAACATTAATAAATATTACTTACAACGGTCGGAGTTGACTTAGTGGTTGTAAAATGCATTCAAGCGATATGTTTATTAAATATAATTTATTTTAGGTGCCGTGAGTAAAAACCTAAAATTTACTTTGTCTTAACCCACCTCTTGGAACCAGATCTCTCCCGCATATTTATAGAAAATAGGATTTCATATCTACGAACTACCAAGAAAAACCTTAACATACGAATTAAACTTCAACTTTTTTAATGTTTTACACAGATAGCCAGTGCTTATTTTATTGGGTTTATTGCATAATAAAATTCACCTACATCTATTGGAAAAGCCTCGTTAAATAAAAAATGACATACAATGGGTATTGGGTAGTGAAATCACAACAAGCAGAATTATATAAACAGAGCAGAAATTAAATATTAGATATAACAACCAATGTATTCTTAAGGAAAAAGGACAGGATAAGCCAATAATATTAATCGGCGTTTTATTTACTGGCCATGTATATAATACTTCTATTCTAGAGTAACTACAATTACCCGGTCGCTGTGAATCAAGTTGCTCCAGTGGACATCACTGGACAGCAGGCTTACACTGGATACACTGACACTGGTTAGTTAGAATACATCACTGACTTAGTTATCTAATTTTCAACATAAACATTAAATAAAACATAAAAATAATCAAGAGTTCGAATCAGGGCTACATTGCCGGGCTTGGAGAGAGGGTGAAGTAATTTCTTACCTTCAGTACATGGACTCTCTCAAATTATTTGCGCCTATTAGCCAAGACTGCGATGCGAAGAACAACTGCGAACCACAGCAGTCTTGAGCAGTGCCATCAAAATGGAGTTTGGTGTCGGTAAATATGCGGTTCCGCACTTGTGCAGCGCGAGAGAGTAGTAAATTATTCAAATTTACCACATTCTTAAAAAAAAAATCTGCTAGGTCTATCTCTGAAACAGAAACTATCTCAGAAACAGAAAATGGGTATTGAGAACGTGGTTATTAGACAAGCGATGAAGAGGCGTTTTATCAGTCGGCTCACAAAAGTACTAACACTCTCAAAAGTCTCTTGTCAGAAAGCAATAAATAATAAATTGTAACTCTACGCGGTCATATAATATGTACAACATGTTGATTGTAAAATTAATATGAGCGAAATATTTACTGAATAAATCTTGATTCCAGGTGCCGTGAGTTAAAACTAAAAAAATAACTTATGGTGGTAATAAATATACAGCTTTTTTATGTGACGAATGTAGTTAGGCAACTGAGCTCTCAGTCCACCTGATAGAAAGCAGGAACTGAAGCCCATGGACAGTCGAGTGCATTAATATATAGACACATTTGTAAGGGATCAGTATGGAGAAGTGTATATATATTAATGCCCTTGACTGGACATAGTAATCAGAAAATCGTCAAATATCAATCAGAAAATAGCCAGTAATTACACCGGCTATCCTCCCCCAAACCGAAACACAGCAGTGCAAACACTGCTATTTAGCGGCAGGTTAACGAGTAAGACGGTGGTAGCTATCCAGGCGGACCCTGCACGAGGTCCTACCACCAGCTAAATTCAGCGCTTGTTAGAGCAGGTTCGAGAAGACTTTCAACAACTTCGCCAACATGTCACTGCCCCAATACACTATTACACTGTTCCATATTTCATTTTCGGAGTAATTAAAATTGGACTCAGTGACAAGACAATATTCAAAATTTTACTCGCAGTTGAAAGACGGAAAACGTAAGTCAGATGGCCAGATCTTGCAATATGAGGACGTTGTCAAACGCCACCTCAACGCGTGCAACATCCTATACGAGGGATGAGAAGAGCTTGCTCAACAGAGGGGGTTATGATGCAGTTCTGTTCATGAGGCCGTTGTTAACTTTGAGTAGCGTCGCTTGTAAGATCTCGATTCTAAACGTCTCAACAGAAAAACCCGTCCAAAACATTCCTATACCTACACGTATAAGAACAAAGGTGAGTTGCACTGTGCGCCCTGTAACAGAATCTTTAAAAGCTAATTCGAGTTTGCAACCCACATCCGCTCATGACCGGCGCTCGTTATGGTGCTCATTTCACTATAGGGTGTCAATGACGAGTTTATTTCATTGGCAATAATTATGGAATAGGGTATTGCAGATTTTTGTTTCAGGGGTTATTCGCGGATCGTCTAAAACGCAAAATGACAAGTGTGTTGTTTTGCCTACATTGCAGTTTGGTCATCGAGAATTATCCAAAACCTTAGATCGACTTGAAAGCAAATTACCCAACACGCGGAACGACAAGAACGCATTTTGCCTACTTTTGTCTTTTATTTTTGCGAGTACAGTCACAAACAGTCACTAGGTATAGGTAGGTTAGGTTAGGTATCTGCAAAGAGCCGAAGGCCAAACTGCACAGAATAGGAGCCCCGCGCAAGCGGGGCTCCGTCGATATCGCTTTAAGGTTGTGATAAAACGGAAAAAATACTGTAAACGGTTTGCGTTGTAGACCAGTTACTACTAACCCTTTGTAAGCAAAAAATATATTTTCTACTTGTTATCTGAAAAGGAATCATCAATATTGGTGATTAATAACTAATGACCCACGCCATCTGGTTCATCTTTTGATTTTGTATCATTAAACTTTTGCACTCAACTGTTCAGACATTTTGCGTTTTAGTCATAGTGCTATGAAGGCAGTATACGAAGTAGGCATTTTGCATTTTAGTCAATTTGAGATTTAGACCGATTGCACGTTGGGTAAACTGCAGTTTAATCAAAACAACAAACTAGTCATTTTGCGTTCTAGACGATCCGCGAATAACCCATAATTATGTTGCAATTGAGACGTTCGTTCGTGTGGTAGTTTCTGGTACCTATACATATGTAACATAACTGGACAAAGTTCACCAGTCAAAATGAAAATGATAAGTGATTTTGTATCAATGTAATACAAGTTTATTTCGTAATTAGGTATAATATCTTTTCTAGAACTACAATAATCCGGCTGCGGCTGCTGTGTACCAACAAGTGGCACCAGGGTACATCTCCGGACAGCAGGGTCTCACTGGTCAGTAAAGAGACATCACTCACTTAGATTGCTACCTTAGTGTCTCCCCCATATCAATTCTCGTTGAATCGGGTTAAACCAGTCAACATAAGCTTCATGTCAACAGCATATTAGCGAAAAAAGCGATTAACCGAATGTGTCAGTATGATGATCTTGTATCGAGGAGTAGACAAACTGACCTTTTTGATTCACAACTTGCAGTATCCAGGAGGCGGACTGTAATTATTAATTTATTAATATTACTTATAATCAGAGCCCGGAAAATCCATAGCAAAACAAAAGACTGTCGCAATGAAATTTATTAGTATTACTTATAATCAGAGCCCGGAAAATCCATAGCAAAACAAACGAATGTCCCAATGAAACTAGAATCTGAGAATCATTTTATTATCGATATCGACTATGTTTATATATCAACCACGTCCGTTTCAAACCGTTTTAAGATACAATTGCGTTTGGCTTGAATGATTTTAAAATAATGTACACATATCGCTATGAATTTTTTTGACAAAACTTTCTCGATATCGATAAAAAGATGTTTCTCACCCTAGTTTGATTGCGATAGTCTTCTGTTTTGCTATAGATCTTACGGGCTCTGCTTATAATGGTTGGTGCTAACATAGTAGCTATGTTTTAATTCCAGGTGCCGTAAGTAAAAACCAAGAATTACTTTTGATGAGTAAGATTTTGGAGCACGTTCTAATAGACTTGTCTTTCAACAATTTCACCGACAAGCGCTAGTTAGAAAAAGTTTGTTATTATTGATTTTATTAGCGATAAAGATGAGGGTGTTGCAGTTTTCTGTTTCGGTAAAAGATTGTTATAATGTTGTAATTCAAACTTCCGTTTGGTACCTTCTGATATCTGTTACGTAACCTGGTGAAAGTACGTACAAAAAATATCCTGCCCGGTACGTGTGTAATTATACTAAATTGAATTTTATTCCAATAGTATAAGTTAAAAAAAAAATGCATTCGCACTTTCTGGAATACCTAATACAATAAGAATGGTAGGACGGTCAGTTTTTAACAGAAAGTAGTTTTTATTTTATGTGTAACTTAGACCATTCCAAAGAGTTTGTTGCTATTCCAATTTTAATAAAGAATCATTTGACTTTGACTTGATATCGAGGTACGGTATTTTTCTGCGCCTCAGGGCTTGTTGATCTCACTCAAACTTCAAATCAGACTACAACACACACGTTGATCATTCCCTCTCGCATCAAAAGTACATTTACTACATCACAGTACCTATATCAAGAAACGACCGAAACCTTGATAGCTCGACGAAGACCAAAAACTGCCTGTCAGGGGACAAAAACGTATTAATGTTAAAATACAAAACTTTACAGTATTTTTTATACTGGATATATTAAATATGTATATATTTGTACCTCCTCTTTTTAGAGTAACTACAACAATCCGGTTGCTGTGAACCATGTGGCGCCAGGGTACATCTCTGGACAGCAGGGTCTCACTGGTTAGTAATATTTTCATACATTAGTCAGAACCAATTTATCAGTTATTCCACATTATTCATCAGATTTCCAATAGGTAACTATTTATGTGTTTTAAAACATATACCATATGCATATAAGTATATTGTTGGAGGTTCCGTAAATGAAATACCAGTAAACTGTTCCGAGTTATATTGTGCACTGAAGCAGACTGAAGTAATAATCTAACGTGACAGAGCGACTAGGTAAACAAACATTGACATTAGTTTTATTATTCTAACCAGCTAGTTTATATTGGTCACATATAAGAACTCTATGTTCCAACACTGGCCCTTGATCCAATATAAACTACAAATATTTACATAGCCACACAACAATAAACACAATAAGGATATATATAAAGCAATGACACATCTGCTGCCCTAAGGAATAAAAACTATCTACAGCAAAAACATTAGCAAAAGTATAAAATTATCAAAGTATCCGTCACATATAAATAGTAAAGAAAACATTCAAAACATATATGACACGGATCCAAAATAATCTATACTTCTGCAAGTACATTACTCAAAATCCAAGACCTCACTTATTTAGTGCAATAAATAAATTGGAAACGAACTTATCGTGTTTTTCTTTAGTCAAAGGTTTCGTCAACACGTCAGCGATCATTTGGTCAGTGGAAAGATACTTTAAGGTAACTGTACCTTCTTCAACGATTTCCCTGATGAAATGATGTCTGACATCGATGTGTTTTGTTCTGGCGTGGTACATAGAATTAGTGCACAACTTCAGTGCTGACTGATTGTCATTGTGCAAAGTTATTTTGTACTGTACCCCGTAAATTTCGAACAGAAACTTTCGCAGAAAAAGAGCCTCTTTACAAGCATCTGACAGACACATATACTCCGCTTCGCAGCTGGAAAGAGCCACTGTTTTCTGCTTTTCACTCTCCCAAGAGACGGTAGAATTGAGAATTTCAAAAACGAAACCGGTATAAGATCGACGGTCGACCTCATTCGACGCATAATCAGCGTCCGCATACGCGAGAATATTCAAACCTGACTTCTGAAAAGTTAAAGAATAATTAAGCGTACCTTTAAGATAGCGAAGAACGCGCTTTGCCGCCTTCCAGTGAATCTCGTCGTAAGCATCGTTGAACTGGCTGAGTGAGCTGACAGCATGTGCAATATCCGGCCGCGTACACACTGCTATGTACATGAGACAGCCTATCAGGCCTTTGTAGTCGTAAGTACAGTCCTTCTTAGTTGACTTCACGAGCTTCAGTCCAGTTTCCATAGGTGTTCGCGCAGATTTGCAGTCCGACATTTGAAATCGTTCTAGCACATTCTTAATGTAACTCGACTGGTCTAGAGTTATTTCGTTATTCTGTCTACAAAGCCTCATTCCGAGAATGTGACGTGCTGGCCCTAAATCTTTTATTTCGAAGGCCTTCTTCAATTCCTCTTTGATTTTCGCCGTATCTTGGCAATCAGCTGAAGAAAATAGCATTATGTCATCAACGTAGAGCGCAATTATAATCATAGATTTTCCACTCGATTTGACATAAACACAAGGTTCAGAAGATAATCGCTTGAATTTCATTTTATTTGTTAAAACGCCATTTATCTTATCATACCAAGACGTCGAAGCTTGCTTCAGTCTGTATATGGCCTTATTTAACTTGTAAACTTTATCTTCTTGGCCTTTTATTTTATAACCTTCTGGCTGTTCCATAAAAACGGTTTCTTTTAAATCTCCATTTAAAAATGCCGTTTTCACATCCAGATGTTCGATATTCATATTATGTTCCGCAGCTAAAGCGAGCAACGTACGTATAGTAGAATATCGTACTACGGGAGAGAACGTTTCTTCGTAATCTATACCGTATTTCTGCGTGTAACCTTTTGCAACAAGGCGCGTTTTATACCTTAAAATTTCCCCATTCAGGCCAAGTTTCCTTTTAAAGATCCACTTGCACTTAACTGGCCGTTGCTTCGAATCGCGATTAGTCAGAGTCCAACATTTGTTATCGATAAAGGATTTATACTCTTCCGCCATCGCAGCTTTCCACTCCTTAGCTTCCGGGCCAGTCAGTGCCTCACGAACTGTCTGAGGGTCCCCGCTGTCACTGCACGCAGTGCGTGCTACGCTCGCAGACTCAAACTCGCTGGATTCCTCTGTAGAGCTCTCGCAGTCTTCCAGTGTCGAATCTCCTGGAATGTACGTTTCATCCGCTGAGTCATCTGGGGTCTCAGTACTGCTCTCAGAATCATCTACCGTAATGACAGTATTATCTTGACAGTCTTCTGTAGATGTTTCTGCGGGCTCTGTGGGTAACATCGGTTGCACTTGAGCATCATCAGTGACAGTTTTATCGGTGCTAGCCAGATCAACAAGATTGTAACGTGAACTGTCACATTCATCAGATGATATGTCATTCCAAAAAGCATGTTCTAGAAAAATTACGTTTCTTGCTTTCATGACATTTTTCGGGTTGGTCGGATCAATCAATCTGTAACCTTTTGTTTCGTCACAGTATCCAACAAAAATATGTTTTTTACTCTTAGGATCCAATTTATCCCGTTTGTGCTGAAGAGCATAAGCTTGACAACCAAAAATGCGCAGGTGACTAAGGTTTTCCTTTTTACCTGTCCATTTCTCTTCTGGTGTACTGCCCATCACAGCCTTAGTTGGAGAACGATTCTTCAGGTAGACTGCGGTATTAACGGCTTCTGCCCAGAATTCCTTCTTCAGACCTGCTTCCTGAAGCATGCACCTGGCTTTGTCCATGATGGTTCTGTTCGCGCGCTCCGCGACTCCGTTCTGCGCTGAAGACCTTGGTACTGTGGTCTGATGTCGTATTCCATGCTTCTTCAGGAATTCCTGAAAATTAGAATTGACATATTCACCACCATTGTCACTTCGCAAAACTTTTATTTTCTTATTGGTTTGGTTTTCTACAAGAGTTTTAAACTCTTTGAACATCTCGAAAACCTCATCCTTCCTCTTAAGGAAATAAGCGAAAGTTTTTCGTGACAGGTCATCGATGAACGTCAGGAAATATCTTTTCCCACCCATGGACGGACACGGAAGTGGTCCCGCAATATAGCTGTGAATCAACCCAAGTATGTCATTTGCCTTGGATACAGATTTCTTTGGAAATGGTAACCTAGTCTGTTTACCTACAACACAGGAAACACAAGACTGAAAGTAATTGTTATCATAAGAATTCCCAGTAGCCATACCTTTTCGTAATAACTCCATGCTTTGGGTGTTCAGATGCGCCAGACGTCGATGCCAAACTTGTTGCGTTAACTGCTTCGCTGGTGCTTGGGCCTGCGCTTGCTTGACGTGTTCAACAGGACGACTGTCATCCTTCGGTTGACACTCTGACGCCGCCGCGCTGTCACCTGTATCTACAGACAAAGACGAACACATAGCCTGCGAGGATGGTTCGCTACACAAAACAGACACGGTTTCAATGGCATCAAGTTGATAAACACCATCTCTCTCGGTTGCAGTAGCTAAAACCTCCCCATTTTCGGTGATTGTACACACACCCGAACAAAACACAACTTTGTAACCCTTATTGACCATGGCACTTACAGATAACAAATTTGTAGACAATTTAGGAACTAAGTACACATTACTTATCATTCTTACGCTATTGTCCTTGAACACAACCTGCGCCGTACCTCGTCCAGCCGTCATTAGAGCTTCACCATTGGCAATGTACACTTTCTTCGGTTTTTCGTTCGAAAAATCCGATAAAAATGTGCGGTCATTGCATAAATGACAGGATGAGCCGCTGTCTACGTACCAAACGTCGCGCTTGATACCTGCGGTCAACGCCGTGAGAAGCGCCGAGCCTTTACGGCCACTCTTCTTGCCGTCAGACTTTTCAGGACAATCCTTCATAAAATGCCCAGTTTTCTTGCATTTGAAGCACTTATTTGGTTTTCGTGTCTTTCGAGCAACTAAAGCAGTCGTATCTTCGGTTTTCTCATCACGACGTGCATTTTCTTGAAGCAATTTTGATTTGACAGTTTCGCTTGACAGTGACGTGTTCGAATTTTCTAGAGCCATAATCAACGGATCATAATCGCTTGTCAAACCGCTGAGCAAAATTACGGCTACGAAGTCGTCTTCCAAAGCCGCTCCGATGTCGCTCAGTTGTTGCGATGAATCCAAGACCTTGTTCACGTATGCCTCCATACTCACACATTCGCTTAATTTTGTAGCGAATAATGCACGAAGCAATCCGAGTCGTCTACACAATCCTCTGTCGTCGTACGCCTTCTGCAGGTTGTCCCATGCCTCGCGAGCCGTCTTGGCGTTTCGAATCAGTGGAAACACACAAGGCTGTACGTTTAAGGCGATTTTCGCGAGCGCCTTCTCCTGCTTCTTTTCGTCGATTTCATTATTTTCACGCTTTCCCAGACAATCCCAAAGATCGTCGTGAATAAACACCATCCGCATGACGAATTTCCATGAATTATAATTTTGAATTCCGGATAATTTTTCGATCGAAACATTCTGACTGGCAGATGCCATCTTTTGTTTTCATGCGAATAAATTTTGAAAATATTTGTATCGAAATCACACGCGCGCTTTTTTCTGAAATCTGGTAATTACCGCAGCGATGCTACCATGTTGGAGGTTCCGTAAATGAAATACCAGTAAACTGTTCCGAGTTATATTGTGCACTGAAGCAGACTGAAGTAATAACCTAACGTGACAGAGCGACTAGGTAAACAAACATTGACATTAGTTTTATTATTCTAACCAGCTAGTTTATATCGGTCACATATAAGAACTCTATGTTCCAACATATATAAGTCTGTGCGCCCTGTAAAAGAACTTAAAAAGCAAATTCGGTTTTGCAAGCCACATCCATGCCCATGGCCGGCGCTTGTGATGGGCATGAAACAAGGTTTCACCATTGACGGATACGTCAAGGAGCATAATTATATTTGTATAATTATCCTGAACTACTTTTAATATGGGACCAACGAGGAATCGCAAAAAAAAAAAAATTTAAGTCGGTCACATGACACATCTATTTAATAAATATGCTTCGGATAAATTCGCTGAATATCAGCGAAATATTTATTTACTAAACTTACTAAAACACAACATAATAAATAATTTATATTTTAATTTCAGGTGCCGTGAGTAAAAGCCAAGAATGGACTTACCGTAATAATCAAGAAATGAATTTGTTGCACCTTGTCTATTGACTAGGAAAGATTTATTTATTTATTTATTTTGTATTAAGTTTAATTTTCGTAAATAAAATATAAAATGAAGATAGTTACATACTTGTAACTTGGTATTCGGTTGCGCGTGTAGATACTTTAAATTATTTATAATTTTATATTATGGCATTTCCATTTAAAGTCTTACAACTTTTTACTTCGACATTTTCTTATTTTCGCATTTTGTGCAATTATCTGGTGATAATAATGGTTTTTTTTAATGGTTTGATTGATTCAGAAGTCATGTCAACTAATTAAGTTAAAGTATATTGTATGGTATTCTGGCCATTTTTCCGCAAACGTGCCTATTTTGCGTGGTCCCAACAACGTTGGCCCAGTACTTGTTGGGGACTTCACAATCTTCACATACACCTTGAATTTCTTCGGAAATGTATTTAGGTTTCCTGACGATGTTTTCTAGTACCATAGCAGTGAAAAAAGGCGACAAATTCAAATTTTCTATAAGCGATCAACACGATAATATGCACCTATATTATATATGACGCCTTTTTCTACTGCCAAAGGTTAGTGGATAGAGTACTACATTAGTAACTATTTACCTTCTGGCTATGTTGACATTTGTACCTTTATTCTAGAATTACTACAATAATCCGGCTGCTACGAACCAAGTGGCGCCAGGGTACATCCCTGGACAGCAGGTTCCTACTGGTTAGTAAACAGACATCACAATGTCAGACAGTTATCTTGTACAACATAAAAGACAAGCAGATATATTCGAACATACCTTTTAGGTATTTCTCGTAATTTGAAGCACTGTTTAAGCAAAAATATTTGAAAATATCCCGACTGCTGTGTTGCCCCTGCGCTGAGAATGTGTAAAGAATATCTGTGGTCTATTTCACCATAATTAAAAGTGTGACAATTGTAAAAACTGTTACCGACGTCACAGGCCTCCGTAGCCTACGGCTATCGCTTACTATCGGACGGTCCATGTGCTTGTTTGCCGCCGACATAAAATGATTACTAATAACGATATTAAATCGTTAATAAACTACTTTTTAATCACCGAAACCCGTGACAATTGTCGCAAGGTTTAGTACAATTCTCATCAAATCTTGACATGAGGTTCGGCATAATGATGTCAGAATTCCGCTACAATTATCGTGTTTTTTGTGACAATTGTAATTTTGCTTCGTAAAAAAGTAGTTATTTACTGCTGACCTATTAAACTTCCTGCACTACATTTTATGTTGGTGGCAAATAAACGCACGGCCCTTCCTATGTAAACGGTAACTGTAGCCTGTAGACGCCCCAGATTGAAGAAACACAATTGTAGCACTTGTCAATGTGGTGAAATTGGGACCTGATATTATATACAATGTGGTGGATCTTACTCAGCATCATTGACTCGACCAGCCTACCAATTTTTATCATTATCGAAGACGTATGACGTCATCCAAATGTACAAACTTTTTGAGAAATGCTCGGGTAGTGATATTGAGGTTATTATTGAGAAATGGAAATAAAACGATATTTTTTTTTTATTTCAGATACCGTGAGTAAAACATAGTAATTGACTTACCGTGTTAATGAATACAAGGCTAAACTCAGCGCTTATTGGAGCCGGTACTCAAATAGGTACTTTCAGTTCAATATTGGTTAAGAGTAAGAAAATGTTTAACAATTAATTAACGCATATAAATTGCAGTTGTAGAAATAATGCGAACTATTAGTATCACAAAAAATACATTTGACAAACATAATATAATATATATTATTTTTTAGTATCCAAAAACACGATTATAATAAGAAACCTTGTTTAGCATGCACGTTGATTCATACAATATTATAATATTTTAATATGAATAAAAAAAGGATAATAATTAACATTGCTATGTTAGCGACAGTAAGTTCAATCCAGGGATTGCAGAACTTCCTTTCTATTCCTCCCCATTGTTGGTTACGCTGACGTTGACTTGATCTTACTTTAGAGTAGCTTAATAAATAAGCTTGAGCGTCTCCAAAATATCTGTGTACGTATTTGGATTACGCAAGTAATACCATGTCTCTCACTTCCGCTCCCAGTTTAAGTGGTTCTCTATTCGTTTTTTCGTCGTAACTCTCACATTTTGTCCCTTTTGTATTACCTATTTATATGTATAATTATTTATTTTCAATCCTGCTACTTCTCCGTTTCTCAAAAGCCACTTCAGCTACGAACAGATAAAACATGGAAGCCGCATACTAAATTGCCTTTCACAAACGGTTCTGAATTTTAGTTAACAATGTGTCAGCCCCTCTTCAATGAATCTCGCCGTGATGCACTGAAATTCATTACAAATTACAACTTAAACCGCCATTTAAAAATAGTTGTGATTGGTCCATCAGGGTTTTGATTGGCTAAATTCTATTAACATTTATATTTTAAAGACAAACGGATCTTAATCGCGTCAGTCCGTCTTGTAGTACGGTCAAACTTTACATTAAACTCGCAAAGCATGCAGTATAGCTGCATTTTTGGTATGTTGTTTAGACACCATAGGGCACTATAAAACCACATTTATAGCGGGCCTATTGCCTTTTGAATTACGCGTTTTTATTGTCAATTACAAAGTTTGCTGACATGATTTTACTCTTTAACGAAAGAATCTTAAGTGCGCTATAAGGTCATTATTGCATGTTTTTCGTAGCATAATTAGGTGAGGCGATATTAAGCCGAAAACGTTAGCAAAACTCAAAATAACGCTAGTTTACAAAAAAGAGTACTTTTAAGAAGTCGCAAATCTCTGAAACTATAAGACCTACGGTAATACATGTTAGCTCAACTTGTTGGAAATTTATTAATCTTTAAACGCTTTCTAACATATAATGTCAAAAAACGTAAGTTTTTTTTTAATAAAAATCAGAAACTGAAAAATGACCGTAAATTTCGCAATTTTTCACGTACTACGTAACTAACACAACTTTTTTTTGCTTGCAAAATGTGGTTTTATACTGCCCTGTGGTGTCTAAACAACGTACCAAAAATGAAGCGATACTACTTGATTTGCGAGTTTAGGGTAAAATGATGTACGATTTGACCGTACTATTGTCCGTTTGTCTTTAAAATATGAGTGATAATCGTGAAAGTTTAAATCTATAAACATTTGTCAAAGATGTTGCGCCGAAATATTATGTGCGGTGTTAAAAGCGCTATGTCCAATTGTCCATCTCCATCTTGGCACAATTGAGCAATTGTTTTTGGGGGCATTTTTGAGCTCTAGTAATAAAGGGTGGTTAGTGAGTAACTCGACAAACTTGAAAGGTGTATTCCTGACCACATTTTGAGACTATAATGTCATATGAACTTTTCTGGGTTCGTCTTAATTTAAGAGATCTGATAATGACATGTTTTCAAAAAACTATTTTCACCATAAGTCACTCATAAATGCCTGCAAGATTAAAATTCTTACACTAATAGTTTTCATCTTGAGATACTCACTGACGAAAGTTAGAGAAAATGACAAAATTAGTATCAGAAAAAAGTTCAACTAAAAAAAAAATCTTTCCCTACAATTTATTGCTGGTCATGTATGAAAAAATTCAAAAAATTATAAAAAATAATAAAAATATATATTTTTTGTCCGAAAATGAGATACGTCTCATAATATTTTTTACTTCTTTTGACATCAAAAATGGTAAAGTCTGTCGGTCGGTATACTCATTCCCACCCTGTATGTGCGAAAATAAATAATAATCATTTCTATCATAATTTATAGGGTAACTACAACTATCCGGTTGCTGCAAACCAAGTGGCGCCAGGGTACGTCTCCGGACAGCAGGGTCTCGCTGGTTAGTATTGATTTTCAACAGATTAGATTCAAAATGAAAATGAAGTTTGTGTAATATTTAAACAGTCCATTACATCACTCTTTGAGCACTATAGTCTACGCTATTGCCGCAAAGGTATTGTATTAAGACTATTTTGAGGGCTAGTTTCGTACTTATTTTATAATACGGCCTTAGTTTAAGTCCACATGTTATTGACCAAGTGATAAATTGGTCATACTTATTTGATAAATTCAAATCCAGTTATACAGTATTTTACACTTTTATTTAATATCCTTGTTAAATTAGTACAGATATAATTTTCAGCGATCCGTTTCGTGCTTTTTAAATTCTTCATCTCCGCTTTCTTCTTTTTATTTTGTTTTAAACCAGTACCTACGTCATCCAATTGCTTTATTCCTATTTTTTTAATTATAAAGACTACTTTACACGATGGTAAATTGATATTCAAAGACAGCAAATATATTAAGACTCGTGTACACAATGTTTTCTTACATTAAAACTAAAGTTTGTTATTTTATATTATGAAATCATCACACTCATAATACATAATTATGTACATAATTATGTATGGGCATTATTCAGAATGCCCATCGCCTGTTTAGCAAAGTGATATATTGTTGGCAATATAATATCTATACCAGTATATACATCATACACTTAATTACATTTTCCAAGTTTTGTGCATAATGTTCATCACTAGTCCTACTTGAGCGGACCTTGTTAGGTATGTCAAAGAAGCTGTAAATAATTTAATCAAAGGCTTTAAACTGAATATTGACATCTTCTGCCGGGAGGACTTTTTGCCAGTTTTCTTCTGAAACCATTTCATATAAAGATTCGTAATAACCTATGCTGAAATTGCAGTCTAGCTGAGCATGTATAATGATGGTTGGTGAGAACTTGTTGGTTGTAAAATGAATTTAAGACAAAATAATACAATTATTTCATCTTCAGGTGCCGTGAGTAGAAACCAAGAATTGACTTACCATGTTAAAAACTACAAGACTAAACTCGGCTCTTTTTGACACAGCGGCCCTACCGGGAATTCCGAAGTTCACAAATTTCGGGGCTTTGTCTCTCTCACTCTAATGACACCTTCGTTGGTATAACAGAGCCAATCCCCGAACTTTGCCAACTTCGGAGTTTGCGGTAAGCCAACAGGGTTCAGATTGTATACAACTAGAATGTAAATACTATTGTAGAACACTTCGTGTTACCCTTTGGGTACGAAACTCTATAACGGCCAGGTGCCTTACGAAGAGTTTCATCGCAATAAGCAGAATCATCTAAATAAGATAATGAATTATGAATATGTAAATGTATGTATAACAAGCAACGTGATCATAAGAAAGTAGATGATAAGCTGAAAATAATTAATTTGTATACTACATTTGTAACTACATATTTAGGCAGTGGTCTCACCGCGAGCTACTAAGCTATGAACTATCGGCTATAAACACGAACAAAAGATACAAGCTCCCGTGTAAATAAAAGAGACACGGCGATACTCGCCCAGCTATCAGCTATCACCGCCGGGCGAGTATCGCCGCGTCTCTTTTTTTCTCACGGGAGTGCGTATCTTTTGTTCGTGTTTATAGCGCATAGTTCATAGCTTAGTAGCTCGCGGTGAGACCAGTGCCTTACTTACTCATGTTGATATTTCGTACCTTAATTCTAGAATTACTACAATAATCCGGCTGCTGTGAACCAAGTGGCGCCAGGGTACGTCCCCGGACAACCTGGTTAGTAAAGAGAGATCAGATAGATATCTACTGTATGTCTATAATAATTGTGTATATGTGCGTGGGTATTAACTCGCAATACAGATTCCGACAACTGGCTTGTTCTTTTGAAGATTAGTCAAGCAATCGACTCATGCTTTGTCAGCCTCCGTAGCCTAGTTGGTAGTGACCCTGCCTACGAAGCTGGAGGTTCCGGGTTCGAATCCCGGCGAGGGCATTATTTGTGTATTTATTTATTACAAATACTTGTTCCTTGGTCATGGCAGTCTATGTATTTAAGTATCTATATGTATCTATCTATTATCGTCGCCTGGTACCCACATCACAAGCCTTAATTGAGCTTACCGTGGGACTAGGTCGATCTGTGTAAAGAAGTCCAGAAAAAATATACAATTTGAATTTGGAAGTTCATTAAGGGAGTGGATAATAATGATTCACTTATTGATAATGGTAAGTAATTGAATCATTACATTATTCATCAAACTTTGATAATACCCTTGTGTGTTTTTTTATCATTCTAAATGTCTATTTATTTGAGACAGTGATATTCTTTTCTGTAGGCTTTTGTTTTTCGTTCTTAATGTCTATTTATTTGAGATAATGGTATATATTTTTTGGTAGTTGTGAAATGACAATAAAATGTTTACATCGTATGTAATGAATAATTGAGGAGGATATATTTTTATGTGACGAAGGTAGACAACTGAGCTCTCAGACCACCTGATGGAAAGCAGGAACTGAGGCCCATGGACATAGTGATCGAAAAATCGCGTATGCGCTGCCTACCCCGAGGACCTAGATGGATTGACTCTATCTATGCCCGTAATTACACCGGCTATCTTACCCCCAAACTGAAACACAGCAGTGCAAACACTGCTATTTAGCGACGGTGGTAGCTATCCGGGTGGACCCTGCACGAGGTCCTACCATCAGCAAAGTGGGAGAGAAACAAAAGTCGAGAAGATGATTTTTATTGTACACTGTGTTTAATATCGAGAGAGAGAAAACCAAAAGTCGACAACAACAGTTAGCAGCCACTCACATGTTTGACAACTATCTACCTACAAGCTGTACACGTAAATCTTTCAAGAGATATAAAATTGATTGTTCAATTAATTTAAATATTTGTTATCTGTTGGAAAAAATTGCTTGTAATGCGTACTATTACCCATTTTAATGAAATGACCCGGTCGTTGTATATCGAACAAATCGATATCAATCATAAGAGCGGTTATTTTCGGCTTTACTGTAATACTTTACAATGGAAGCTGGCAATTGATTTATTTTAAAGTGAATATACGTAGCACGTTTAAGAAATGTATTATTTTTTCAGGTACCGTGAGTAAAACCTAAGAATGGACTTAATGTGTTAATTAATACAATGCAGCGCCGGCTTCCGCGCACCTAGCAAGGTGCGCCCTCCTCGCGTCGCAACGTTCCCCTTGTTCGCCCTGTCGCCGCAAGTGCACGTCGACCGTCACGTGAGGAACGAGACATAAGACATACTATTTATTATCTATTCTATACCTATATTATATTAAGCCACGATAGCCGTGTTGCCTAACAGAGGCAGCGGTTGTTGGAGAACACTTGCAAAAACTTGGCCAATAAGTGCCATTTAGAACAAGTTTTTCATAAAAGCTCCGGTTATGGAAATATGTTGTAGAATATAATAACTACATACCTGATCATGTTCATGTTTGTAATTTTTTTCTAGAGTAACTACAATTATCCACCTGCTGTGAATCAAGTGGCCCCTGGGTACTCCGAACAGCAGGATCATACTGGTAAGTAAGCGTCGCGTTAATGCATAAAGGGGAAAGAAGCATGCGAAAGAAAAACTGTCACTACGTTTACGAGAATTGCAAGTGAGTGGAGGAGACGAAAAATGAATCTGCAACAATCACGTATGAAGATCATAGTGACGTAAATAGAGCCCCGCGTCTAAGGGTTCAGACACCTGCTATAAAAATAGTTTATCTTTACTATAGAGCCATGTGAAGATTTGCCGCCGACAAGATGAGCTTCTGAAACTGCCGTCTCAAGAGACAGCCAGCCGCAAGACCAGTGTAGGCGGCTCAGGGGTGTGGAGAGGTGTACACCGTTTTCTGCGATGAGACATATATCATATATGGCTCTAATAATTCCTCTCTGGACGGCCAATTAAGGCAAGGCAAGGCTGAGATCCCGCGATCCTCTTGGGATTCTGCTTCAACCTATGAAGACACAGCGGAGATGGAGACCCTGGTCGAACATCGGGAGCAATTGTGTCCGTGGGGTAGTCGCTCACAAACAGCTTGCCCCCAGCAGTAGGCCAACCGCGAACTTCAACATTGTAAATGGGCATCTGTGACTGTCACCCCAAGTCCCCAACGAAGGCGTCATCATTGTCTCAGAGACTTACCGGATATTTACTACATTAAGTTTGCGGTAGGGCTACTGCTCTGCGGAGTATTTTGTATTGTTCATTTGGTTTGGAAAAATTTAAACTCAATGCGGTTACGTCATATGAGGATTATGTACTTACAATGGTTGGTGATAATTTGTTAGTAGATAATGAATGTAAACCTGTGATTCAGACATATTTACAATTAGTAGTTTTAGAATTTAGTTATTTTATGGATTTAAATAAAATATTTATGTACGTATTAGAAGCGAAACATTTACTACAATTTGAGTATATTTTAATTTCAGGTGCGGTGAGCAAAAACCAGGAATTTACTTACTATGTTAATGGATATATAAATATTTTATAAATAAACTTTTAATGCATAAGGTTCTGTATTCAAGTGATTCTATGCTCTAATTGTTTAGCGTCAGAGACACTTTTAACCTTTGGCACATCAATGACAGCTAATTATATCACTTTGAACAACTTCACTCACAAGTGCTAATTTTAATAATGTGAGGTCAGTTTTCATTCCTTTTTTACAAGGTATAAATTTTAGTATTTTAAATGGTCAAATAGCGGTAGAGAATAGTTGACAGTAGCTTGCAGTTAGAACATCATTGTCAAGATTCGTTGACAAGCTTAAAAGAAGAGTGTACCTTACCAAACACAATTCAAATTACGCTTTATTTAATTGGCACCATTTTACGAGTAAACCTCATTTGAGGCATGCAATGGTGCGATGAAATATTTTATACTCATCTCATTCGAATACTGTCCACAGTTTATAACACTATATTTTATTCGAACAAAGTAAAAACCCTAATAATAACTTAAAACTATAACTAAATATAATTTAAAATAAAACCCTAATAAGCCCCGATCTCAATCGAGTCTTGCTTGTACGAAAGTCCCCATCACGCTCGCGGCATTATAACCAGAGATCGGACAAATGTGCAATAGTATGGACATGACTCCAAAGTTGAATGAATAATTATTCATTTAATCATTTTCAAAAATTTACCTTTTTGACACCGGTAACTATGAAAATCTTTGTGAATAGACCCCTCAAAGCTTCAAAATCAAATTTCAAGAAATTATTCGTTTAATTATTCATTCAATCAAATTTTGTGCCATGTCCATATTATTGCGAACAATGACGCACATTTGTCCGATCCCTGATTATAACGCTGTACGGCGATGGAAAGTTGTAGGACAAGCTAAAACAGACAGATACAGATCGGAGGTTATTCGTCTCAATGACACGAACTAGTAAGTTCTTTTTGAGAAGAAGTATTAATTGTTGTATTTAGCCTTACCAGTCATTTCAGCCGCAACTCCCGCTGCTTTGGCGGTGAATCTAAAATGGGAAGCAGGAAATGTACTAACACATATTGCATGCTATAAAAGACACCGACCTCGCAGCATGGGAACCAGCGCCAGCCCGTTAGGTTGTTAGCCGTCATAGCAGTTGGTGGTAAACCAGAATCAAGCTCCATGCCTATCCCTCTTACAATTGTAAAAAGAGACTGCTTACAAAATAAATAAAAATGATAATATACGCATATAATAATTACTTCAGAAAGAGTATCACACCTATCAATAGGAAACTCAGTTCACCGATATATAGCGCTATATATGGAATATTCTTTTTTGGCGCTTATACAGATGTGGTTTTTATAGTTACATGTAGCTTGTTAAATAGAGAGTCATTTAACCAGTTTTGTTTGTATTATATTAGTAACCACATACTTTCTAGTCAATTTTATAGTCTGAACCTTGATTCTAGAATAACTACAATAATCCGGCTCCTGAAAACCAAGAGGCGCCAGAAGACAACAACGTAGAACAAGAAGCTGGTAAGTAAAAATAGATCACTTACTAAGTTATCTAATACTGTAATATCAGCAATTATTAACGATTCCGAACGTAAGGTATGGTGGTTTAACTAATCACACTACTGCAGTACTCTAGTTCCGCAGTCCGCCGCTAGGTGGCCCCGTAGTTGAAAAAGATCGCGCTATCATCTGGCTATAATTTGTACGTCCCTGAGATTGACGTTCCAGAGTTCTTTCTCCTCCAACCAATCCCGGCCAAACACATTATATCTCGCCGCTGAGTACGTATTGCATTCCGCCAGAACATGCAAACTAGCTTCGTCTCTCCTACAAATAAATCTAAATTTGTCAAGTTTATTATAACATACGTAATTTAAGTTTAAGTAGCAATCGTCTCTTCCTCTTCGCCCCTTGCCACCCCGCTCCAGAGTGATTCCGCCATAGGCCATAAATCAAAAAAGGTCATGAACTTATCCTAACATTAAGGGTGAGTAAAATGATTCACTAACAAAAATGTTCCCAGTTCTATAAATTCCACAATAAGAATCCCTCACAATTATCATTTACATTTGTGCAACGAAAGTAATGACACCATAAAAACCCATTAGCAGTGAACTTCTGACGCTGTAATTAATCACTTTGTTATTGTGTTAAATTATTATTAGTATTATTACCTACTATTCCTTTAATACCATGAATACCTATTGTGATGAAAACATGGAAATATAAAAAGAAGGTATGTTTTTTTATATAAACGAATTCAGTTTGATGCCGACCTTGTGCCGAGTTAGAGGAATTTTCATAATCAAAGTGACCTTACTGAGGTCTGTAAGTTTCATTCTCGCCGCTGTTACATGATGTCAACAAATAAGTTTCGCTGACCAAGATTACGAGAAAATTTTTACATGCCTTTGTCTTAGGTACTATTTTGAGACATATGTGGCAAGGATCGGATACCGGTTTTTTCTCCGTACAAAACAACTGTTCTAATTTCGTTATTTTTCGTTCTTCGGTTGATATGCGATGTTCTTAATTACATGAAATTTTGAGTACTACATAAAGAGTGTGAAATATTAGGCTATTTCGAGCTTTTTCAAAAACACTGGTTCCGATCCCTGTTATGTGGCACCCTAAACAATTACCACAAACATTGAAAAAGAGAAATCAATCAAGTTTTGGGTACTGCGATTGAAATTGATGATCAAACGAACTTACCAAGTGAAGTTCGATCACAATTATGTGAGCAACTTCATTCGACGCGATTTAAGGTTTACATATTGTAGCAGCGCCCCACGCATCAGCCTTGCACGGTGTTTAAAGGTTTTTTTTTTTTTTTTTATGTTAGCAACACTAAAAACATTCCCACTATCTTTCACCCCCTCTATCGGGGTTCCATAGTCGGCTCACTGACTGCCTCGTTCGAATCATTTTGTTTACAGTATTAATGTTGAGAATTTATTTCACTTTTTGTTATAAGTGGGTAGGGTGACGTTAGACAAAACTGTCCTTTAATATTGAGGGTGGGTTGTTATAAATCGCGTCGAATGAAGTTGCTCACATAATTGTGATCGAACTTCACTTGGTAAGTTCGTTTGATCATCAATTATATTTCACAACTTCATTCTTTGCGATTTAAGGTTTACATATTGTAGGATGTTCAGAGCACAAATGTGAAATAAATCTCAAACGCAGAGACGAAACGTAAAATAAACAGTAAAGGTACTCTCAGAACAGCAAATCTTTTATTAGGTAAGTTTAAAATAAACTAAAGAGTTTTAATTCTTATTTTGATTTAGGTATTTAACATTATGCTAATCATGGTTATTATAAAATTTATGAATTATTTTTATTTTACAGGTTTTTTGACGATGACGACAAATATCTTAGCAAATTGATAGCAATCATCTACAATTTCATTATTATGAAACTAGGCAAAAATAAAAGAAAAAATCGCTTCAACTGGCAATTTTGCGTATGACGTCTACACTGACAACGAACTTGTTGGCTATACCAACATAGAAGTGGCAGAATGCCTAGTGCTATACTGTGCAGTGAACATAATATGTGTTGATACCACTATTGTGAAATCCAGCGACTCAATATTTGCGATGAGTCTTTGGCATATGTTTTTTTTTTTTTTTTTTTTTGTAACTGATAAATAAAGTGTCTATGTTGAAACCGCAAAGTGAATCAGTTATTATTTTAGTACGTCTGTATACATTGAGATGACAAAGTTCTGGTTTCTCGTCAAAAAATGGAAGTTAATATCGGTTGTGTACAATTCCGCCGAGAATTTTTATTATAAATTTCGGAAGTAGTTGTACTTCTGTGTGTGTGTCAATATTTTGTGTTCGGATCAATATAAAGATTTGTACGCAGTGTGCGGTAGCCAGGGCCAATAAAATAAGTGTTTCTAGATCTTCATTAGGCCATTTACGTGTCAAAAAATTTAGCATCTCGCTAGAATGTGTTTTTTCCAATAATGACAGCGCTTATCTATAATTATTGATAGTTCCATATTTTGAATCAAATATTTGGATGGAGTTGTATGGATTCTGAAACCAATAACTTTTCAAAGAATGGAAGCCAGGGTTGTGTTGGCCAATGCATTTTTAAAATGAAGTCTGTTAATTAAAGCGAATGAAGGAAATGCATAAAAAGTTTTAAGTTTCTGCTGGAAAAGCGTTACTTTATTATTATATTTTTATTGTAAAAGCGTATTTGAGGCAATATTGTTTTTAATCGGCTTGCAAATAAATCTACTTCCGTTTCAACAAGTATTTGTTTTATTTGTTTATAGGCATAATTTCCTAACTCCCATCCAGTCGCTAAATTATCTACGAGATAATTGATCAGCGTGTATATTTTTCTTAGTGTTTATGTATGAAGCAAAAAACATAATTTCACAATTGTATATATTGTGGGCAAAAACATTTTTAAGCCAAAAACGCTACTTTTAATTTCAAATTATTAATGTGACATCTTAGTTCCGTATCTTTCCAATAACAGTGTGCTTCTTTACCAACGTTGAAAGCTCCCCAGCCAGTAGTGGAAGCATTAGAAAATAATTATTATTGCTTGAATCTGATTTTAACCTGAAGGGATTAAATTTTAGTTATGTCCACCCCATTTGCAGAGGTACGATGACTAATTAATTTTGCGATATTCCGTAATTTATACTTTATTAACTTCTGACGACGGGACGGTAGTCTTAATTGCATATAATATGTTTCGAATTGAATATAAATAACAAGATATTAAATAGCTCTTTGCATTCAAGGTATTCATAAACTAGTTTTAGAATCCTTGTAAATATGTACGGTGATAATGATTAAACCATCGCTAAACAATTAAATTCATATAAAATATCCAACATAAATTGGAGATAATATTTTCCGTGTGGTTCGTAAATGGGTATTAAATAATACGCATCTTATAAGTCTAATGGAGACACATGTAATAATTATTTTCTATTAATTTTGAAGCTGTGTGGTAATCTTCCATTTGAAAATGTGGTGGTTTTTACAAATGTATTCATACATTTTAAATTTAATATATCAATATTATTAACAGTAAGGGTACAATGTCATATTTTAGTAAGTATTAAATACGTGTAACAGAAGATCCAGCAAGGAATTTGTTGGTGTGATGGCGTTGATTTAACACTTTGAGCGCGGGGAACTCTCGAGGGGAGTTCTCTGTGGGAGGTCAATTTTTGCTAAAAAGCGGAAAAAATCACGGGATCGGCTATGAGCGTAGCGCGTAGCACTCGTCCGCAATGAAATTGTTAACAGTTTATTAATAGACATTTTGTAATCAAGTTTTTCTTGTTCATATTTAGATTATTAGGTAGAAATAGGAGGTGATAATGATAAAATAGATATCTCTTGACCCTCCATGATAAAATAACGGGATCACTAGTTGACCAGGACCCTGATTTCTGACCAGGAGCGAGAGGAGTGCAGCAGACGTCCAGTGTATTGTACCTCGTGTGTTATTGTTTCTGCTCGTATATGCGAGGCGTGCGCACGCGCTCGCGGCCCCTGCGGTAGCAGGCGCTGTGTAGCTGGCGGCGGGCGACGGCGCCGGCGCGGGCAGCGCTGCGGCACGATGGCGCCCTGCATCCGGCGAGGGATATGTCGTGTTCCGATGCAGAGTGTTGTAGTTTACATGACCTCTCTGACGGCGGTGTCTATTCTTCATGATAAAATTTTCTTTATTAAATAAATTATACAGTTAATGTGTATCTTTCTTTTAAATGTATTAACGGTCTACGCTTTAGCTTATTAGTCTCGCTCTGCATTATTTACAGTAACTTATCCTTTAAATTTGCATTTATTGCAGAAATGCCAAAATTCCTTCTCGTTTTTGTCTGTATAAAATGAGAATCGCATAGAACACGACATGCGTCGCTTATAGGTTTTAGAAGGGGTATGACTAGAAGGTGGCAATTGGCCATATATGACCTTCTTCAGCTAGTTTGTCCAGTCAATTGACGATTTCCTCGTCCAATTTTATTTCCTCGAGCGAGAACAGTGTGCATTCAGTGGGTACATTCTGGTGCCGATGACCGGTTGACGTGTCAGGTTGAAAAGATGTCGTGCGTACAGAATCTGGGCTGGGCTGTGCTGATGGTGCTCGTGTGATGATCCCAAAATTGGAGATACAGGCGTACATAGCTAAATTGTTAGCTAGTTTGGCGTAACAGTACCTTTGTATGGTTACCCTTTAAACGTGACAGTAACAGCCCCATTTGGCACTACGCATACGATTAAGTTTTCCTTTTGTTTCTATTTTTAGCATCAAATAGACATTTTTCATTTCATTTCATCAGCGTTGTAGAAACTGGACCTTGCTGAAATTCAGCGGTAGCTACAGATTTGGCAGTAACGCATCAGTGTTGCAGAAACTCTGCGTTGCCGAAACTGGGCCTTGCGTTGTAGAAAACTGCGTTGTAGAAATTCAGCGTCAGCTATTGTTAGCTAGCTTGGTGTAACAGTACCTTTCTATGGTTACTGGTTTAGTCTTAAAACATGAGTAGCATGACAGTATCTGCCCGGTTTGGCAGTAACGTATCAGCGTTGCAGAAAACTCTGCGTTGCAGAAACTCGGCCTTGCGTTGTAGAAATTCAGCATCAGCTATTGTTAGCTAGCTTGGCGTCGACGTTGTTAGAAACTCAAGAAAACTCGGTGGCGTTGCATATATTCGGCGTTAGCTATTGCTAGCTAGCTTGGCGTAACAGTACCTTTGGGCTACTTGTTACCCTTTATGCATGACAGTATCTGCCCTGTTAGCAGTAACGTATCAGCGTTGTATATATTCTGCGTTGCAGAAACTCGGCGTTGCAGAAACTCGACGTTGAAGAAAACTCGACGTTGAAGAAAACTCGGCGTTGAAGAAAACTCGGCGTTGCATATATTCGGCGTTAGCTATTGTTAGCTAGCTTGGCGTAACAGTACCTTTGGGCTACTTGTTACCCTTTAAGCATGACAGTATCTGCCCTGGTAGCAGTAACGTATCAGCGTTGTAAATATTCTGCGTTGCAGAAAACTCGACGTTGAAGACTTTAAGCATGACAGTATCTGCCCTGTTAGCAGTAACGTATCAGCATTGTAAATATTCTGCGTTGCAGAAAACTCGACGTTGAAGACTTTAAGCATGACAGTATCTGCCCTGTTAGCAGTAACGTATCAGCATTGTAAATATTCTGCGTTGCAGAAAACTCGACGTTGGAGACTTTAAGCATGACAGTATCTGCCCTGTTAGCAGTAACGTATCAGCATTGTAAATATTCTGCGTTGCAGAAAACTCGACGTTGAAGACTTTAAGCATGACAGTATCTGCCCTGTTAGCAGTAACGTATCAGCATTGTAAATATTCTGCGTTGCAGAAAACTCGACGTTGAAGACTTTAAGCATGACAGTATCTGCCCTGTTAGCAGTAACGTATCAGCATTGTAAATATTCTGCGTTGCAGTAAACTCGACGTTGGAGACTTTAAGCATGACAGTATCTGCCCTGTTAGCAGTAACGTATCAGCGTTGCAGAAACTCTGCGTTGTAAAAACTCGGCGTTGAAGATAACTCGGCGTTGAAGATAACTCGGCGTTGAAGAAAATTCGGCGTGTTGCTTGACGTGCGAAGGCTTGAGCACGGAAACGTTGAATGATTCGAACGAGGCAGTCAGTGAGCCGACTATGGAACCCCGATAGAGGGGGTGAAAGATAGTGGGAATGTTTTTAGTGTTGCTAACATAAAAAAAAAAAAAAAACCTTTAAACACCGTGCAAGGCTGATGCGTGGGGCGCTGCTACAATATGTAAACCTTAAATCGCAAAGAATGAAGTTGTGAAATATAATCTCGGTTTTTTCGTGAACTTTGAATTTTTTTTATTAATGCTTCGTGCTATTTTAACGTTTTAAACGGGAAAAAAACTGTATTTGACAGTAAATGTATTATCGCCGCTTTTCTATGTGAGCGGGATCACTGCGTTCTACAAAGTGTCAATAGGTACTGAATTAAATAAAGAATAACGTAGCAACGAGTTTCAACACCTTCGTATACATACATAAATCGTTTTAGTTACTACAACCAGTCAGATTTAGTGAAAAAAGAAGTTCAGATAATGATCCTTTTCCACGCGAGTCTAACTCGCAATTGGCTGCTTCTTAATTTCCCGTTTTTGTTAGGTAGGTATCATGTTTAAAATAAAATAGGAGTATAATAATAAATTGAAAATCAATTCGGACACACACTTTACATCTATTTAATATTTACTAGTGATTGATGAAAGCAATATATTTTATTAAATATGTTTTATTCCAGGTAACGATGAAGTGAGTACCAAGAATATAATTGACGTGTCGTGTTAAGCTCAGGACTTATTGGAACAAGTTTAACCCTTGACTACCTACGTCCTGTTTGTATCACACAACCACCTACGTGCGGTCATGGAGACCGCTTCTTCTTATGGGACCTGATTTATTTACTTTGGCGTGACTGAAGGGGGTTTAAATATATTAAATACACTTTAAATTGTTTCAGGCATTTATTAACCAACAAGAATACATAAATAATCAACATTTTGTATTTCAAACTTAACATATTTAATAACGTGTCGTATTTTCGATTACAAAACTAAGTATCCTTTAGGATATGAGATTACAAAATTAAAGAACATTAATATAAGTCTTCTCATTATAAAAAAATAAAATTGATCAATCAAAAATGCTATTAAACTATTTAATTTGGTTACAAATAAAATATTTTTGTAAAATCACATGCTCTTAAAATAACCATTCTTGTCTGCCGTCGACACACAATTTGTTCGAACATTCAAATTCAAAGCAATTTTCTAGTCCCGCGGAAGACGCTAATTATTTGCACGATGCTCTAAATAGGGTCTCACTATTTTTTGGGCAAGTTTCTTCATAAATTTGAACCTTTTGCAACACTGTGTCAAACTATAGTAACAATTATTATGACATTTAAATAACACAACCACCTACGTGCGGTCCCTGAGACACTTACAAAACGTATCGTAACCACCTACATGCGGTCTCACAGACCGCCGATGCTAGTTTATTCCTCACCAAATCCAAATGAGTGCACGTCTGAACGAGTCGACAGCATGAGCATGGCCGGCACTGCGGAGGGGCCGGGCAAAGGTACAAGGTCACAGAGGCGTGAGCGATGTACTTGCGTTCAGTTATTGTCAATTTTGTATAATCCAGTGTCTGTGAGACCGCACGTAGGTGGTTAAGGGTTAAGTTCACTTTCAAAAACTTCGCCAACAAGTGCTAATTAGAATAGGTTGGTGTGGAGTTTTATCTACAACATTATTGTTTAAGTTTTTAAACTAACATGGTCATTTACATTATTAGTATGACTTAAAATGGGATATTTACCATTACCATGTAAATTGCACCGGATATTTCGGCATTGTTGCAAATGCCATCTTCACGGAGTAACTGAATTACTCAGTTAAAATCGGGTGCTCAATAATTATTTACTTACAATTAGCATGGTTAATATCATAGTCATAAAATTATTAATTTGTGTTTTGTTTACATACAAAACACGTTCACTTCGCGAGTATATGTATTTGATAGAGCTTTGTAACTTACTGTCACTACGAATATGCTTTCATTAAAATTACTAAGATAGATCATTCTGTTCATACTTATAAAAGCATAATCGGAGTGACAGAAGTCTAATATACCAGTTATACCTATGAACGTATTTGGCTTGGCACCGACTTCTAAGAAATCTATAGGGTACCTAGCCATAATATTTTGTTTCAATGAATAGGGTAAAAGATTTGAAGGTTTGGCTAGGAAATCCTTAGTATTTAGCAGGAACCAAAATTATTTTTTACTCGTACTTTTTAGTTCCAGCGAATTTTTGATGGCGGTTTTATTTTTATTTTTGGCGAAAAAGATAAGGGTGTCGTGTCGACTTCTGTATCGGCACAGTCCAGCTTTTGAAGGAGAATCAAGCTGTATGGGGTGAATATCTGAGCGTTTCAACCGCCTAATTTTGCTGGCATCATTTTTGCCAATTCATCAAGTTTCTATTCGTTACAAAGTGCTACGTTGTCTTTTCAAAAATGCACGGTACCTTATACAAATGACGAAGTATAATATTGAGACGTTTAGAAACTTTGGCAACCATGATGCCACCAAAATTGGACGGTTGAAACGCTCAGACATTCACCCATGTATGAAAACTAAATTAAGAAAGTGTAATCAGCGCCTTAGGAGTTCGGGCGCGTAAGCACTGCTTTTATGAGCATAATTACACACCAATTATAAATTAGTTTATGAATTAATGAGCTTACAGCACATTTCTTCATTTCAGGAAAAAAAGCCATCATATGTAGATGTTCTTAAAGTCGTGACGGGGGAAATTTTGGTTAGTATAAACGTCCTATTATGTCGATGTTTAGGTGATTTGATATTTATGATTTTGAGTTTTCTTATCATGATATCGTATTGAAATTATTATTAAACCAATGATATTTATTACACATATTATGTCTAATTATTTGTTTATTCTTGTTTCTAATTATTTGGAGATCCGATCTTTAACAGGAAGCTATGCACCTTCTTTTCCTTACTTTAGAATTGAAATTAGATACCAGTCTAGTTTTTCGATTGGGTGTCTTAAAAAATTTTTAGTGCAAGTTTGACTGTCGATTACTCCTTAGCTATTGGGATGAGCGGCATAAAGTGAATTTATATTGAAAGCTTGATTTCTTTTTTATCACGTACATCACATATTCTGCAGGTAAAAGTTAGTGAGAATAAATGTATGATTTTTTTTGTGACATTCTTTCAACTCACCGAAAAATAGTCCGGTCTTAGCCGGGTGTACCTTATAGGTTCATATTGTTTGTTGACCGCTCATAGAAAATTTGGATTTCGCTCTTTTTAAGTAAGTACTAAAAGTTGTTACAGAAAATTTAACTTCGAAACACAAAAATAATGACTCTATGACGTTAAATAGTACATGCCAAGGCCGTTTTTAGTGGGAAACGTGTCGGTGTAATTGTAGGCCTAGGCGAAGCCGAGGCCGACAAACATGTGATCCGAGGCTTTCCCATTTAACGGCCAAGGTATGTAATAGTAGTATATTAATTTAGCGCAGCGGCCGGCAAAGTGCTGTTTGCCGGCCGGATGACAGAAAATTTGCTTTCGTTGAAGGCCTTTAATAATGTAGGTACAAGTGTTTGCAATTGCAGGTACTGTCCTAAATTAACTTTACACAATGTCCCGTCGTTTACTCCTTATTTTCTATCATTTTATTGCATGTTTGAAAAAAGCGATACACAAAATAATCATGACGAGAATTATTATTATCTGTTAGCCCTTAGCCCATATATTATTTTCTGTTCTTTTGAACCCTTCGTTTCCATCTTTCTGCAATAATGTGTAATTTTCTCAAGGACATGAGACGACTTATCAAAATTTGTCTAATTACTATACAGGGTGGAAAAATCGAATGCCACATGGATGGCAACTATCTCTAATATTGTAACATATTTTGAGTAAGGGACACTTTCTTTTATTTCTCAAGACAATAAGTTCTGCATTTAAGGGATGATCCATTAATTACGTCACACCAATTTTATGATTTTTTGACCCCTCCCTCCCCCCTTGTCACACTTCGTCAGAATTAACTACACCCTCCCCCCTTAGTGTGACGTCACATGTAGATTTTTAGTTTAAGAAGGTAAAAATTACAACATCACTTTTTAAGTAACTTTTTATTAGGATTGCTTAAAATGATTCGAAAATTTACCTATTCTTCCTCCGTCCAAGGATTTTGGACTTTCTATTCTTTTATAATCATGTATGTGAGAATTGTGACGTCACAAACATAGAACTCCTCCCTCCTCCCTGTCACGATATGTCACATTTTGTGGACCCCCTCCCTCCCCCTTGAGGTGTGACGTAATTAATGGATGATCCCTAAGGATTTATGAAAATTAATGCGGTGCATTTAACGTGAGGGGTAAAATTTAAAAGGTAATTGTTAGTTTTTGTAGCTGTCCGTTATTTTAATTGTATTTGTTATTGACAGAAAAAATAACCCTATCAGTAACCCTTTCAATCTGCATCACAAAATACGACCGGTACCTTATTTTTTGTCACATTTGACCGGTTCGAACCAGGACTTGACTTGATTTTTCATAAATCCTTAAATTCAAAATTTATTGTTTTTAAAATAAAAGAAATTCTCCCTTACACAAAATGTGCTATTTACAATATTTAAAGTAATTGTCATCCATGTGGCATTCGATTTTTCCACACTGTATATAGGTTTAATAACCAATAAACAATTTGTTATCATTCCAGAAAGAAGAGAGAGAAAAGGTATGCTCATTTTATACACAGTGTTAGACAGTCTAATGTAATATTCAATATCCCATCACAAACAAGAAAGCGCTTGTGGTCTAGCGGTAAAACGCAACGCTGCTACGCAGCGGTCATGGGTTAAATCCCCGCCTCGTAGCAATGACTTAAAAAAAAAACTGATGTTCGATAGTCGATAGTACATTGTGCATCTATGAAGGTAAGTACGGTATTACTAACGAAAGTGTTAGAAGTAGAAAGTCTTTTTATGACTCGAGTTAATATTCCTCTTACCGACCGTGATGCATACAATGTTTTTCATCACACTCGGACAAAAGTTATAACACAAAATGTATAAAAAAAAAGTTAGTCCCTAAGGTATTTCACTTTTCTATTTATGTACTATTTAATAGTTATTTATTATACAAGGGGGCAAAGTTGTTGTTTAACTGTCGTGCCAATATTGAGACCTGAGCTAGCGAAAGATTCCAAAATTGAGCCACGAGCGTAGCGAGTGGTTCAAAAACTGGAATCTTGAGCATTGCGAAGGTCTCAAGGCACGAGAGTTGAACAAACTTTGCCGCCAAGTGTAATACAACTTTTTTCCCCTCACTATCGCGAGGAAATATGATTACAAATCTCATCCAAATGTAAATTAACTTTAAGAAACTATTGAAAACTCAATGTCGAAACGTATCGTAGAATATAGTTACTTATGGAATTTAAATATTGCCAATGGCTTACAAAGTCACATGAGAAACGACCAATTTAACATGTGAGCTCCGATTGCGCATGTTTACTACGGTCATACAGATCCACTTATACTAGGCAGTAGGGGGCTATAGGAATTAGAGAAATGTCAAATTACTTTATTCACAAGTGTGTAAAAAGCGTTTTTACCCGCTCGTATTAAAGGATAAACGAGCGCTTTACGAGCTAGTGAGGGGAAAAATATTTAACGTAGTTGCCATTCATGTGGCATTATATTTTTCCACACTGTATAATAGGTTTAATAATCAATAAACAATTTGTTTTCATTCCAGAAAGAAGAGGAACAGGTATGCTCATTTTATACACAGTGTTAGACAGTCAAATACACCGTGTTTTTATTGATTTCCGTTAAATTGAACAGTTACTTGGGACATTAATAGAAGTTGCCTGGTATATCGGCTTTTGTTATTTTATTTTTTTTCGTTTTCATACATAATAATTGTAATGGCAGGTGTGAGAGAACCTTAAGAATAAGATCTCAGGCGACTGACGGCACATGTCAAAATAAGTAACATTAGGATGTAATAAAGGTTGCAATACACTTGTTCTGTCATTGAACTTATTTTTTTAATAACTCAATAACAGTAAAAGTTAGACACTTTCTTAGAGAAATTGATTATTTTTGACCTAAATAAGCTTCCCTTAAATTTAACGGAAATCAATAAAAACACGGTGTATAATATTCAATATCCCATCACAAACAAAAAAGCGCTTGTGGTCTAGCGGTAAAACGCAACGCTGCTACGCAGCGGTCATGGGTTAAACCCCTCGGCTCGTAGCAATGAGTAAAAGTTTTTTTTTTATTCACTTTTATTAACTAATGTACGATAGTCGATAGTACATTGTGCATCTAGGGAGGTAAGCACGGTACTAATAACGAAAGTGTTAGAAGCCCGACTCCGTAGGCGAAGGGCTTTTAATCGAATCGACTTAGTACCTATTCCTCTTACGAACCGTGAGGCATATAATGTTTTTCATCACACTTGCGGTCAAAAAAATAAGTTATGAGACAAAATATATTTTTTAGGAAACCGAAAGTCCCTAGGATATTTCACTTTTCTATTACTTGTGCTTTACGGTGAAGAAAAAGATCGTGAGAAAACCTGCATATATCTGTGAAGAAATTCAAGGGTGTATGTGAAGTCCCCAACTAGTACTGGGCCAGCGTTGGGACCGCGCAAATTAGACACGTTTGATGTTGAGTTGCGGAAAAACTGGCCAGAATACACAACAATAACCCATCAAAGACAATGTGAAACTAACTTTTCTTTAGAAAATTTACATTGTTTGACATGTTATGATGATATCATGGTTTTATTATAGTAATTATGGCCTCTATGATTTTCATCTATATATCCTTTATTTATTTTTCTGCTAGGTTAGGTATTTTATAATATGGCTATAAAAATAACATACAGTGAAACATACAAAAACAATTCAACATATTATAAAAAACCCAACCTAGGGTGCCGCCGGCAACGGGGCGGGCCCAAACTGCCGGTGGTTAGGGCTGCAGGGAGAGGAACCACCGGACTAAGCGCCGTGTCCAGGATTATCGCCTTCTGCATCTGACCCTTGATCCAACTAGCGAGAACATCTTGAGGTGTTGATCTTTGCTATGATACCGTTCGCAGAAACAACTATTGGTACAATGATCGCCGAATCAACCTCCCACATGTCGGTTACCTCGTGAGCCAAGTCTAGGCACTTACTGGCTTTGTCCTTCTCAGCCTTCACGAGGTTCTCGTCATGGGGGATGGTGAAGTAGATGAGCATTGCCCAGCGTTGCGATCGATCTATTAGCACGATATCAGGCTCAGTGGCAACAATAGTCCTGTCCGTGATGATAGATCGATCCCAATAGAGCGTGGCACGACCATTTTTGAGAACTGGCGCAGGTGTGTACTTAACGTACGGCACTTTGAAACCTACAAGGCCGTATTGAAGAGCAAGCTGCTGGTGTATAATCCTGGCTACGAGGTTGTGTTTGTGCAAGTACTGGGTGTTAACAATCTGAGACAAAGCGGAAATTATATGCCTGAGCCCGGACGGCGGCACGCCCTACAAATATGTCTATTTTACCTGCTTAGTACCATAGTCTGCGCCAGTTCTCTTTTGCCAAGGAGAGCGGCGTGAAGTTCCGGTCTACTGCCACCACATCATGATGCATCCCGCACTGATTGTTAAGAAAATAGTTTAAATATAGTAGCATTTTTTATTATTTTATTGAAAGTAGAAAAAAGCTCTACACAACACGCGACCCCGATTACTGGGAAACTACTTGAATGATCTATTCTTGTATCCCAAAAACAACAATACTACCTAGGTACAATATAAAAAATAAGGGCTTTGGATTTATAACTAACTCATACATTTGTTATTCCAGGAACTAGCAGAACAAAAGGTATACATAATTTTCCAGTGTTAAGACAGTCAAGAATACCTCATCAAAAATAATAATCACCAAATTAAATTTCATAACAACCAAATTCAACCGCTTTCTCCAAGATCCTATCATCTGTAATTTCCATAATTGGTTTCCTATCATCAAATCCTAATTTCTGAATGAGAATTCTTGTAAATGAATGAAAATTACCAAAAGCGCCATAGGTTCATGCTATAACATTTGAAGAGTAACCTCGATTTCTCCAAGATCCCATCATCAAACCCCAACTTGGTGCCAACGGGTCCATCTCGGGATTATACAATATACATACACGTTCGATCACAAAAAAAATCGGTTCCCGATTGGAGATATCGGGTAACACAATATACAACAAAAATCTGTCGAATTGAGAACCTCCTCCTGTTTTTGAAGTCGGTTAAAAATATGAACTAAGAGCAAAGATTATTTTTTATACTTCAACATTCCTTCCGGAACTTTACCTGCATATAATACGGTTTTCATACAGAGTGACTTCCCATTTTATCTTCTGAATATTATGTGATTTATGATTTCTCATTATTACATTCTCGAATATCTGCAGTATCATTTGAGAACATGAAAAGCCATGTTGTTCCAGCTGGTCCACACTTTGGCTTTACTAAATCAGGGCATAAAATTATGTGGAAAACATGTATTTTTTTAAATAAAATACCTAACTTAAAGACACACGAGTAGAAAAAAAAAACAGTTTCAGCGGCAGCGTTTTGAAATGAACAATGGGATTTAAACTTTGAATCTTCGTAGAGAGGAAATCACTACAGTTAGAACGTTTGAAATGAGCATAATTGGATATAGATACTGGAATGCAAAAATTAGAGTTCTTAAATAATAAATTAAATTTTTAAGGCAATGCAAAACGGAGTCGAACTCTGTGTGAAAACCTTATCATACCAACGAAGTCTTGGGGTAACGCTATAATTTATGTATAGGTAATATTAAATCATTTTATTGTTACTAGTAATTGGTCGTTCATTATTTAATCAAGTATTTTATTTAGTTTTAGTTTATTTATAATTTTATTGTCATTCCTTAATCGTTACAATACCTTTAATAAAGTTCATTTAGTATAATCAAGTACAAATGAGTGCAATAACCTTTTGACTAGTGGAAATAAATACGTAACTATTTCGTAAACAAATTTTTATATTTCATCATTACTTCACTTGCAATTATGTAGTAATTAAGTGACTGACGCAAATAAATATTGGCCAAGATCTTGTCGCCATGTACAGTGTAGGGTTCCGTAGTTATTAAAAAAACGGCTGGTTCGATTTAAGTTTTGTTTATACTAAAGTAAACGTTTTATTAGATATTTGTATAATGTTTTATCTATTCCATGTTCAAATAGTTCTTAACACATTTAGTTTAATCTTTTTTGTACTATTCACACCTGTTCCGTAAGTGCGCCAATACGCTGCGGTGATGCGGGCCGTAGGTGCGTCATTACGTCATAGTATGCCGTTAAGGATTTTCATACAACATTACGTCGCACTAGCGGGGTCCGGCGCACGCCGCGCGCCGCGCCGAGATTTCTTTTATGAAAATGATGAAATTAAGTCATCCCTGATTTAGACAATTTTAGAGTAGTTTTGTGAAAATATATTGTTTTATTTACTTTTTTGCATCACAGGTGTGATGAAAAACATTGTGTGTGCCACGGGCGGTACAAGAATTACGAACTCGTGTTAGAATTAAGCCCTCACCTTCGGCTCGGGCTTGAATTCACACTCGTTCGTAATTTCTTGGTTACCGCCCTAAGTACACAATGTACTCATTTTAACCGTATTATTTTTTTACAGAGCCTTTCGGCACGTATATTGGGAAAACGTTTTTCTTCCGCTTCACACCATTACTAATATTGGTGGACATATGTGAAACATAATTAACATAATTATAGTACCTACAATTATGCAAGGGTACTTTCCCATATAATATAAGTACATTAAAATGTATCATCTTGCTTTCCCACTATGTCGTGTGTCACGAGACAACCCCGATTAACCATACTTAGAGCTTGTTGAGACACCGCAAAACACCGCGACGCTGCCGCTGTACAGCCACACTGTGTCGACACCGTGAGCCTGAGAAGATTATCCGCCACAGACTGATGCAAACCAATCGTCATCAAGCGCACATATACTATCTAAACCTATTCTGTATTAGAATTAATAAAGTAATACAAAAAAAAACACAAAATTTTATTGAAATTCCTACATATAAGTAAGGCTCCAGTTGTACAGATATGCTACGTGAAAGTTAAATAATTTCAGTACCTACCATGTTTACAATGTACTAGGGAACACATTTATGGCAAAAAAATATATCATTAACCCTTTGTAAGACTACAGTTATACAGATATGCTACGTGAGAGTTAAATAGGTATACTTACTACCATGATTGTTTGTCATGCAATGGGGAACACATCCACGCCAAAAAAAACCGAAAACATTAAGAATTTTTTTAAATTATTTATACACTCAGCCTGTTAGCGGTGAACGTCAGGATGGCGGGTGTGATCAACAAACATAACTGCGATGTACGCTGAGTTACGCCATGAGTTAGTGCTCGCAATATGCCAAATGTGCGCCAAAACTCGAGCAATGTGCTCTTTAAATTACAGAGATATTTAATAAAATAATGATGCCCGCTATTGTCACGTCAGCTGATCGCTGCTCACACAGCTACAGATACACATGTGTGCACAGCACAATCACAATCTGAGAGCCGTTAAAGAGTTACACATAATTTAAAAAATATGTATAAACGCCTGCTGATTTGTAATAGTGACATCACATCTTCATTGCAGGCAGTTTAGGCAAGCCCAAAACATGATATATTCAGGTGCTTTACATAAAAAAGCTACATATAATTATACAGCGTGTTAACATCATACAGGCTTTTATTAAAACCGAGGATTGAGATGCAGATTTTTAGCCACAATCCTCGGTTATTGGCTATGTAAAGTTTTCTGAAGGTTATATTATATTTTTTCCTGATAGCCGTCATCTTAAGGTTCAAGAAAATACGGATCTTTTATAATAATCTTTTATTTAGGACATAAAAATAAGATAGCCGCAAATTCATACACAACAAAGAGTGACAGGTGATTCCATGCAACATGCAAGAGAGACGAATTGAGGGACGTATAGGGAAGGCCTTTTCCCAGCAGCGGGACACTTTAACAGGCTATTAAAAAATGTAGTAGGTGCTACTAAAACTACTTAGAACTACTATTTCTGAAACTTGATTCTGAAAAAATCCCGTGAGATATTTACCATAAAATTAGATTATTAGTTTAAATCACACTAATCCATAACCTGAGGGGCTTATTCTGTTTCGTATATAATTACCTGGTACGTAATTGAATTAACTATAATTATTTTCAGCGTTGCGTAGCTAAACTAGTAAAAACAGAATGCCGTGCCCGTGATTGTAATAGACGGACATACGTCCGTTTATTACAATCTATTTACTCGGAAACTATAAGCAAGAGTAATGAAAATGAATTAATGAAAGGAGGATGAGCAGAAGGGCGAATATTCAGCGTTTATAGGGCGTTTTTATTTCGCCGATGTCGTCTCGACAAGTATTGTTACAAGAGATGACCTTGTTATTTTTATTTAAACAGGAGCAACACCATAGACGGCTAAGGAGTGTAGAGAGGTTGGCTTGACAGCCACTGCACTAACTCGCATGTAACGTAAATTGTCACTTCCATCCCTGGAGCGTGTAGCTTTAACGATCCCTCTCTGGACGTTCAATTAAGACAAGCCAGAACTGAGAGTCCTACAGGTCCCCTTGAGGCTCCACTCCGACCGACGAAGACACGCCAGACGCTGCTGAGACTGACTTTCGGGAGCACTCGGGTCCGTGGGGTCATTACTCACCACGAGTTGATATTTCTTATAATACAAAATAATTATAAATATATGGAAGACGATAATGAATTATACGTAATGACTTACAGCATTATTTTCTTTTAACATTGCAATGCTATTGGTATCTATTTATCTATGCAATTAATTTAGTTTTAGTTCTGCCACATTGAACTCGTAAAGCTAATTATTGATGGATGCGCGACGAATATCCAATTTATCTTCTAATCGAAAGGGGTAGGTATAAATATAAGCAAACCGGCTATCGATGTTACATACCAGCCAAGATGCGGGTATTGCTAGTTATTTGTTTGTTAATCCCTCTGGGGGTTTCATTCCCCCATCTATATCGCAAACGCGAGGTGAGTTGGGAAGTACTACGTTTATTTATCTTTACAAGCATATTTAATGACTCAATATGCGGGTCACTACCAAGTTTTGACTGTTTTGGGTCATTTCAAATGAGTACACAGTATTTCTAGTCTTATTCGACATTTCTTGAGAATCGAGATATTTCTATGTTTATTTAGTACCTATTTCTATCCCATTTTCAAAAAACGTACAGTCGAATTGAAAACCTTCACCTTTGTTTTGAAGTCGGTTGAAACAGAGATGGAGCTATAGAAAAGAGGTTTGAACACCTGCCATAATAAAGATTTCTCGTTGCTATCGAGGCACTAGATGGCCCCCTGTAAATGCCGTCACAAAGACAGCCAATATAGAAGGCTCAGAAGTGCAGAGAGGTTGGCTTGACAGCCACTGCACTAATTCACGTCTAACGCAAAGTGTCACTTCCATCCCTGGAGCGTGCAGCTCTAAAGACCCCTCTCTGGACGTTCAATTAATGTCTTAATTGAATTCTATTGACGTGTTTATTTGTCTATGCAATTAATTTAGTGTCAGCTCTGTCAAATTGAACTCGTAAAGCTAATTATTGACGGATGCGTGACGAATATCCAATTTATCTTCAAATCGAAAGGGGTAGGTATAAAACCAAGCAAACCGACTATCGATGTTACATACCAGTCAAAATGCGGGTATTGCTTGTTATTTGTTTAATAATCCCTCTGGGGGTTTCATTCCCCCATCTATACCGCAAACGTGAGGTGAGTTGGGAACTACTACGTTTATTTATCTTTATACGCATATTATCTTTAACGATTTCATTACTCAATATGCGGGTCACTACCAAGTTGGGACTGTTTTGGGTCATTTCAAATAAGTACACAGTATTTCTAGTCTTATTCGACATTTCTTGAGAATTGAGATATTTCCACTTTTATTTAGGATAATAATAAATAGAGAGCGGATTTCAGGTAGCGATTATAAGATTAATATGGATATGACTATCATAAATTTATTATTATTTCTTAACACAAAAAATGTATTGGGGCCATGAAAGTAAAACTATTTATCGATGCTTTTGTGATGAATAATAGGTAAAATTTATGATGATTATAAATAAATAATAAATAAAAAAAAATTGTCTTAGTTTAGTCATTTTTAAAATATTTTATTTATTTAAGATCTTCTTCTTTAATATTTCTTCTGCATATTGAACAGTAAAAACTTTTGTTACGACCCAAAGAAAACAAAATGAAAATAATTCGTTTCCACAATTCTCACAGAACTATTCATTTAATTCGAGGTTGTTTATTAGTCCTTCCTCGCAAACGAAGTCAATGCAATAATGGTACTCACTTACATTGCATTTTAAGCACACACCGTCAAAAAATACATCTTCATCCTAAAAAAATTGTTAATATACGCGAGTTTATCCGTTTTCATAGTTTAATTTCATGTGTAACCGAAGAAAATATTACATCTTCATCCGTTATGTTAACCGTCCACGGTGGTAACGATTGTATAAACAGTTTAAAAACTTTAATTTCTTAATTGTTTGTGAGCATTGTGGAAACGAATTATTTTCATTTTTGTTTTCATTGGGTCGCGGTCGTAACAAAAGTTTTTACTGTTCATTTTGATACAGAAGAAATATTAAAGAAGAAGATCTTAAATAAATAAAATATGAAATAAAACTATGAAAACGGATAAACTCGAGTACCTATCTATATTAGATTAATTAAGTCAAAGTGTGGATAAGAATAAAGTTAAAGTTAATTACCTAATGTACGCGAGTTTATCCGTTTTCATAGTTCGATTTCATGAGTAATCCTCGCGGTAACCGAGAAAAATATTAAATAAAATATTGACTAAACATTTTTTTTATTATTTATTTATAACCATCATAATTTTTACCTAATATTCACAAAAGCATCGATAAATAGTTTTACTTTTACGGCACCAATACATTTTTTGTGTGAAGAAATAATAATAAATTTATAACAGTCATATCCATATCAATCTTTAAATCGCTACTTGAAATCCGCCCTCTAATAATAAATAATAAATAAATATAATAATTGTCTTGGGACATCTCACACAAATCGACCTAGTCCCACGGTAAGCTCAATTAAGGCTTGTGATGTGGGTACCAGGCGACGATATACATAATAGATAGATAGGATTTCTATTCCATTTTCAAAAAATGTACATTCGAACTGAAAACCTCCACCTTTGTTTCGAAGTCGGTTGAAACAGAGATAGAGCTATAGAAAAGAGGTTTGAACACCTGCCATAATAAAGATGTCTCATTGCTATCGAGGCACTAGATGGCCCCCTGTAAATGCCATCACAAAGACAGCCCATATAGACGGCTCAGGAATGTAGAGAGGTTGGCTTGACAGCCACTGAACTAATTTGCATCTAACGCAACGTGTCGCTTCCATCTCTGGAGCGTGCAGCTCTAAAGACCCCTCGCTGGACGTTCAATTAATGTCTTAATTGAATTCTATTGGTATTTATTTGCCTATGCAATTAATTTAGTCTTAGCTCTGCCAAATTGAACTCGTAAAGCTAATTATGGACGGATGCGTGACGAATATCCAATTTATCTTCTAATCGAAAAAGGTAGGTATAAATATAAGCAAACCGGCTATCGATGTTACATACCAGCCAAGATGCGGGTATTGCTAGTTATTTGTTTGTTAATCCCTCTGGGGGTTTCATTCCCCCATCTATATCGCAAACGCGAGGTGAGTTGGGAAGTACTACGTTTATTTATCTTTACAAGCATATTATTTTTAACTATTTAATGACTCAATATGCGGGTCACTACCAAGTTTTGACTGTTTTGGATCATTTCAAATGAGTACACAGTATTTCTAGTCTTATTCGACATTTCTTGAGAATCGAGATATTTCTATCTTTATTTAGTATTTCTATTCCATTTTCAAAAAACGTACAGTCGAATTGAAAACCTTCACCTTTGTTTTGAAGTCGGTTGAAACAGAGATGGAGCTATAGAAAAGAGGTTTGAACACCTGCCATAATAAAGATTTCTCGTTGCTATCGAGGCACTAGATGGCCCCCTGTAAATGCCGTCACAAAGACAGCCAATATAGAAGGCTCAGAAGTGTAGAGAGGTTGGCTTGACAGCCACTGCACTAATTCACGTCTAACGCAAAGTGTCACTTCCATCCCTGGAGCGTGCAGCTCTGAAGAGCCCTCTCTGGACGTTCAATTAATGTCTTAATTGAATTTTATTGACGTATTTATTTGTCTATGCTATTAATTTAGTGTCAGCTCTGTCAAATTGAACTCGTAAAGCTAATTATTGACGGATGCGTGACGAATATCCAATTTATCTTCAAATCGAAAGGGGTAGGTATAAAACCAAGCAAACCGACTATCGATGTTACATACCAGTCAAAATGCGGGTATTGCTTGTTATTTGTTTAATAATCCCTCTGGGGGTTTCATTCCCCCATCTATACCGCAAACGTGAGGTGAGTTGGGAACTACTACGTTTATTTCTCTTTATACGCATATTATCTTTAACGATTTCATTACTCAATATGCGGGTCACTACCAAGTTGGGACTATTTTGGGTCATTTCAAATAAGTACACAGTATTTCTAGTCTTATTCGACATTTCTTGAGAATTGAGATATTTCCATTTTTATTTAGGATTTCTATTCCATTTTCAAAAAACGTACATTCGAATTGAAAACTTCCACCTTTGTTTTGAAGTCGGTTGAAACAGAGATGAAGCTATAGAAAAGAGGTTTGAACACCTGCCATAACCTCGTCCTGCCCAATGTGATTTATAAAGGACATATTCGATTTTTGGCTAATCATTAATGTATAGCTCGTTTAGGTTGAGGTTACACTCAAAATTATTTATCTTTATGTAAAATGTAGAACAAAAGAAAAGCGACTATATTTGCAAACTCATTAGGTTTAAATTTCAATAGCTCAAACTTTGTATGACGGGCAGGACGAGGATAATAAAGATGTCCCGTTGCTATCGAGGCACTAGATGGCCCCCTGTAAATGTCATCACAAAAACAACCCATATAGACGGCTCAGGAGTGTAGAGAGGTTGGCTTGACAGCCACTGCACTAATTTGCGTCTAACGCAAAGTGTCACTTCCAGCCCTGGAGCGTGTAGCTCTAACGACCCCTCGCTGGACGTTCAATTAATGTCTTAATTGAATTCTAGTGGTATTTATTTGTCTTTGCAATTAATTTAGTCTTAGCTCTGCCAAATTGAACTCGTAAAGCTAATTATTGACGGATGCGTGACGAATATCCAATTTATCTTCTAATCGAAATGGGTAGGTATAAATATAAGCAAACCGACTATCGATGTTACATACCAGTCAAGATGCGGGTATTGCTTGTAATTTGTTTGCTAATCCCTCTGGGGGTTTCATTCCCCCATCTATACCGCAAACGTGAGGTGAGTTGTATTCAGTATTCAGTATATTTATTGCTTTCACAGGTATACATGATGATACATTTTATTTGTTCAGCTATGAAACCCTGTAGGGCACTGCAACACAATACATTACAATTAATAAACTAAGTTACTTACATTAAATAGTAGTATGTATTTTTTATGCATTTTTTTACATGTAACATATAATTCAAACTTATATCTATCTCTATATTAAATACTGTAAAATACACTAATTATCTAAAAACTCCTGCAATGAATAATAACAGCTATCCACTAAATATTTTGTAAGTTTTGTATTAAACAGGGTGTTCGTCTGTTCATCTCTGATGTTCTTTGGTAGTTTATTATAAACCTTTATACACATTACATGTGGACTAGAAGCATGCATTTTCAACTTTGATGAAGGTATTGGAATCCTGTCTCTAGGGCGTAGGTTACAATTAGTGGGAATTTTTGCTACTGGGAAGAAGTGGTTATATTTTCGTAAAAATTTACAAAGTTCGAATATGTATAGAGATGTCAGTGTCATAATATTAAGCTTCGGGAAATGCGGTCTGCAGCTGTCTGTTTGATTTATGTTTACTAAGATCCTTATACATTTTTTTTGTAACAAGAATAGGTCGTTAACATTTGTACTATTCCCCCATATCAAAATACCGTAACGTAGCCATGAGTGGGCAAATGCGTGGTAGGCACATAGAGCTGTTTTGAGATCAGTGTGTTTTTTTATTTCCATTAACGCGTAGGTAAAGCTCGATAATTTTGATAAATTTTTTTGTATGTGGCATTTCCAGTTAATATTTGTATCGATTTCAAGTCCAAGAAGGCTTGACACGTTTATGCATTCCAGTGTTTGGTTATTATAAACAAAGTTAATATCTAAATTACTTTTTTGATGTGGTTTAAAATGCATAATTTTTGTTTTATCTAAATTTAATTCAAGGTTGTGGAGATCAAGCCAGTCAGTCACTTTAGTTAAAATATTATGTAAAATAGAGTTAAGATTATTATTAGAATTAGAATAAGGGAAAACTATAGAAATATCATCGGCAAATAAGACACAAGTGTGGTCTAGTATTTTTGGAAGCTGGTTTATATAAATTAAAAACAAAAGACACCCGAGATTACTGCCTTGTGGTATTGAGCCTAACAAGTTTTTCGGTTCTGACTGTACATTTTCTATAAATCTAGTATCAGAATTATTATATTCTAATTGGACAAGCTGTGTTCGATTCGATAAGTAGGATTGGAACCATTTATGAGCAATGCCCCTGACACCAATGTTATAGAGTTTATCGAGTAGTATTTTATATGACACTTTGTCATAGGCCTTGCTCATGTCCAGTAGTACCCCGACGGCATAATCCCTATCATTAATAATATTATGTATTTCCTGAACATATTTTGTAAAGGGCTAAATCAGTAGATCTATTTTTGCGAAATCCGTTTTGGTTTTCACACAAAATATTAAATTTCTCACAAAATGTGTAGAGTCTATTAGACATTATTGTTTCCAGTATTTTTGCAAATGTAGGTAATAGAGCTATAGGGCGATATTGTGCTGGATTACTAGGATCTCCTTTCTTAAAGATAGGTTTAATTATCAATAATTTGAGAAGATCTGACATTGTACCTTCGCTGAGTGATTGATTTGCAATTAAAGTAAGGGGAATCGTTAGTTCTTCAGAACATTTTTTTTTAAGAGCCGGAGGCAGCTCATCGTGGCCAGAACTTTTTTTGTTTTTAAGTTTACGTATTGCTTTGTAAATATCTATGTTGCTGATCGGGCTTAAGTAAAAAGAGTTCGTGGGTGAGTCAATATTTGTAGGAACATTAGACTTCTTTGATTGATGATTTAGTTTGCCTGGCGTCGGGGTACCTAAGGATACGAAATAATCGTTAAATGCGTTTGCGATGATATATGGATTATCTGTTAATTTATTCGATATTTTCAATGACAAATTTTTATGACTTTTTTTAGGAATTTTATTTGAGTTTTCTTTTATAATTTGCCACATTCCTTTTATCTTATTTTCGGATTTATTTATTCTTTTAATATTTTGTAATTTTTTTGCATTTTTAACAGCAATTTTTAATATTTTTTCGTATTTCTTATAGTACTTTTCGAGAATATCTTTTTTATTGTAGTTAATCGATTTTTAATTGTCTTTTATGTTTACACGATTTCTTTATTCCGACTGTTAGCCATTTCTTTTGGGATTTAAATTTCAATTTTATTTTAATTTTAGGTATTGTTTTATTGAGCACTTCTGTTATTTTAGCTGAAAAAATATTGTAATTTTCATTCACATTTCGGTTTAACAAAATTATACTATCCCACTTAATTTTTTGCAGTTCAGATTTAAACATGTTTATGTTATTCTCATTATATATTCTTTTTTTAGTAAACCATGTATTATTTTTTGTTTCATGTATAGGTAAATGAAGCAAGATACCTTTATGGTCTGAAAAACCGTACTCATTTACAGAGGTTGTCATTTCTTGATCTTGAAAATTAGTGAATAATAGATCTAAACAGCTAGCACAAGACTGGGTTATGCGTGTTGGCTCTTTTATTTTTTGCTTAAAATTATGAGCCAGAAATAAATTTAAAACGGTTTGCGTGAGTTTTGAGTTGTCAAGTGCATTAATGTTAAAATCATGTGAGGTACTGTCTATTTGGGATTTTTTTTAAACATCCTGGGCAATTTTCTTCCATTTTTAGTTACGCGCCCTCTATCGTCCAGTAGCGGTATTAATCGTATGACTCTGAGGGTAAAGCAGATCAATAGATCCGCTACTCGTCAATAGATGTCGCTATTAAATCGGATATACTTTGAATTATAACAGTTATTGCATCAGATTTTCCTCAAAATAACCATTTATGTTATTTTTTGTCGTACAAACTAATTTTCCACACTATTTATAACACTGCCTTTGTTGGCAAACCAGTTTTCGAAAGAGTTTTTTTGCACTTCACTTGTTAATCACAATTTTATATCTTGTTTTCAATTTTATTCACAGTTTGTTTGGTCGTTATTATAATTTGGAGATAACGTTTCTCCATACGTTTTGCACTATAATGAAGTTAATAATGTTCAATATATACACAAATATAACTTTAAACTATTTTAAAAGACATCTGTTTTCGCAGCTGATGTTATGCGTGGCACTAGCGCCATCTATCCTCTAGTTGCGGTCCTTCCAGTTGGGAACTACTACGTTCATTTCTCTTTATACGCATATTATCTTTAACGATTTCATTACTCAATATGCGGGTCACTACCAAGTTGTGACTTTTTGGGTCATTTCAAATAAGTACCTACACAGTATTTCTAGTTTTATTCGACATTTCTTGAGAATTGAGATATTTCCATTTTTATTTAGGATTTCTATTCCATTTTCAAAAAACGTACATTCGAATTGAAAACCTCCACCTTTGTTTTGAAGTCGGTTGAAACAGAGATGAAGCTATAGAAAAGAGGTTTGAACACCTGCCATAATAAAGATGTCCCGTTGCTATCGAGGCACTAGATGGCCCCCTGTAAATGTCATCACAAAAACAGCCCATATAGACGGCTCAGGAGTGTAGAGAGGTTGGCTTGACAGCCACTGCACTAATTTGCGTCTAACGCAAAGTGTCACTTCCAGCCCTGGAGCGTGTAGCTCTAACGACCCCTCGCTGGACGTTCAATTAATGTTTTAATTGAATTCTATGGGTATTTATTTGTCTATGCAATTAATTTAGTCTTAGCTCTGCCAAATTGAACTCTTAAAGCTGATTATTGACGGATGCGTGACGAATATCCAATTTATCTTCGAATCGAAAGGGGTAGGTATAAATACAAGCAAACCGACTATCGATGTTACACACCTGTCAAAATGCGGGTATTGCTTGTTATTTGTTTGCTAATCCCTCTGGGGGTTTCATTCCCCCGTCTATACCGCAAACGTGAGGTGAGTTGGGAAGTACTACGTTTATTTCTCTTTATACGCATATTATCTTTAACGATTTAATGACTCAATATGCGGGTCACTACCAAGTTTTGACTGTTTTGGGTCATTTCAAATGAGTACACAGTATTTCTAGTCTTATTCGACATTTCTTGAGGATTGAGATATTTCCATTTTTATTTAGGATTTCTATTCCATTTTCAAAAAACGTACAGTCGAATTGAAAACCTTCACCTTTGTTTTGAAGTCGGTTGAAACAGAGATGGAGCTATAGAAAAGAGGTTTGAACACCTGCCATAATAAAGTTTTCTCGTTGCTATCGAGGCACTAGATGGCCCCCTGTAAATGCCGTCACAAAGACAGCCAATATAGAAGGCTCAGAAGTGTAGAGAGGTTGGCTTGACAGCCACTGCACTAATTCACGTCTAACGTAAAGTGTCACTTCCATCCCTGGAGCGTGCAGTTCTAAAGACCCCTCTCTGGACGTCCAATTAATGTCTTAATTGAATTCTATTGACGTATTTATTTGTCTATGCAATTAATTTAGTGTCAGCTCTGTCAAATTGAACTCGTAAGGCTAATTATTGACGGATGCGTGACGAATATCTAATTTATCTTCAAATCGAAAGGGGTAGGTATAAAATCAAGCAAACCGACTATCGATGTTACATACCAGTCAAAATGCGGGTATTGCTTGTTATTTGTTTAATAATCCCTCTGGGGGTTTCATTCCCCCATCTATACCGCAAACGTGAGGTGAGTTGGGAACTACTACGTTTATTTCTCTTTATACGCATATTATCTTTAACGATTTCATTACTCAATATGCGGGTCACTACCAAGTTGTGACTGTTTTGGGTCATTTCAAATAAGTACACAGTATGTCTAGTCTTATTTGACATTTCTTGAGAATTGAGATATTTCCATTTTTATTTAGGATAATAATAAATAATAAATAAATATAATAAATGTCTTGGGACATCTCACACAAATCGACCTAGTCCCACGGTAAGCTCAATTAAGGCTTGTGATGTGGGTACCAGGCGACGATATATATAATAGATAGATAGGATTTCTATTCCATTTTCAAAAAACGTACATTCGAATTGAAAACCTCCACCTTTGTTTCGAAGTCGGTTGAAACAGAGATAGAGCTATAGAAAAGAGGTTTGAACACCTGACATAATATAGATGTTTCATTCCTATCGAGGCACTAGATGGCCCCCTGTAAATCCCATCACAAAAACAGCCCATATAGACGGCTGAGGAGTGTAGAGAGGTTGGCTTGACAGCCACTGAACTAATTTGCATCTAACGCAACGTGTCACTTCCATCCCTGGAGCGTGCAGCTCTAAAGACCCCTCGCTGGACGTTCAATTAATGTCTTAATTGAATTCTATTGGTATTTATTTGCCTATGCAATTAATTTAGTCTTAGCTCTGCCAAATGGAACTCGTAAAGCTAATTATGGACGGATGCGTGACGAATATCCAATTTATCTTCTAATCGAAAAAGGTAGGTATAAATATAAGCAAACCGACTATCGATGTTACATACCAGTCAAGATGCGGGTATTGCTTGTAATTTGTTTGCTAATCCCTCTGGGGGTTTCATTCCCCCATCTATACCGCAAACCTCGAACTCAGCACCCACCCGAGCATTAAAGTCTCCCAACAATACGATCTTGTCACCTGGGGGGATTTTAGTGAGGACATCACGAAGATCTTGATACAACCTGCACTTGTCTTCGTCCGGAGAGGGCAGTGTTGGAGCATATATACTAATGATGTGGAGATATTTCGTTGGCAAAATGGGAATACGAAGTGTCATCAAACGATCATTGATACCTACAGGTAGTTCTTGGAGTGATCTAGCTATTTGGTTACGTATTGCAAAGCCCACACCACTGGATGCCCTCTCGTGAGCAGGTTTTCCATACCAGTAATAAGTGTATCCTCCTAGTTGCTCACAAAGCTCTCCACTATCGCTGAGATGGGTTTCGCTCAATGCCGCAATGTCTATGTTATACTGGCCCAGTTCCCTTGCTATAATAGCAGTTTTTCTCTCAGGGCACAAGTTAGTATCAGCGTCTAAGAGTGTCCGGACATTCCATGCTCCAATGCACAGATCTTTATGGTTATGTTTGTGTTTCTTATTTCGACCGCGTAGGTTCGATGCCCAAACGCCCGCGGTTTGACGTTTCGGTTGGGGGTGAGACGGGCTATTTTTAGGCCACCTTTTCTAGGCCCTTCCCTTGATTAGGGAAAGCAGAGCGATCCTAAATAGGGCTGCTTTGGCATCAGACGTGCTGCCGAACCTGTCCTCCCGCCTCTATCGAGTCCAAGGAGCGACCACTCTCGTCTGACCGCCTACGTGCAGAGTGTCAACTAAGGCCCGGACACATCGAGGTCCAGAACCCCACCGCCAACACTCCATCGCCGCAGGACTTTAAGTCTCGGTGTCCATTATTCTTCGCAAGGGTCATCTACGCGTGAAGAGATTAAAGTGAATAAGCATTTGCGCTACTGCAAACCCACTCTCTCGTCCCTTGCCTCCAGGCATCAGTGGATCGGAAGACCGATACGACTGATGGAGACAAGGAATGCAGTGACTGACCACAGCCTTATTTTAGATCTGCCACAGTAGAATCCCTTAGTCGGCTCTTACGACACCTAAGGAGGACATAGGTTGGTGCTATTCTTGACCGGCGACCACACGGACTAAAGGTATTCTCGGACGTCATGGTGTTGGAAGGTGTAATTCTAACGGATTGGACCTTCTAACACTATGTGCAGAGTTTAACCTGTGCATTACAAATACTTACTTTCGCCTACCCGAAAAATATAAGACCACGTGGATGCATCCAAGATCAAAACACTGGCATCTTTTGGATTACATCATAGTTCGCAAGAGGGACATCAAAGACGTCTTGATCACGAGATCTATGAGAGGTGCCCAGGGCTGGACCGACCACCGCTTGATCCGTTCAAAGTTAAGGATAGCTTTCAAAGCACCACGTAGATCAGGCCTGAACATTCCAGGTAGACTCGACATCGCTAAACTTGTGCACAACAAGCAACTCGGGGAAACTCTTGATGCAGCCTTTGGCAGTCAACCTTTCGTGTCTTCAATGGAACCGATTGACGTGCAGTGGAGTGATTATGCCAACAAATTGTATGAGGTCTCATTCGATACCATCGGTAGACCTGCCAAAAAGAACCAAGACTGGTTTGACAACTCGGATCCAGAAATAATGAAACTCATTGAGGAATATAGACACCTACTCAAAACTAGACCGAACGTTGATGATGTCAGGGTTGCTCAAAGGCTTCTAAAAGTGAGAGTGCGCGATCAAAAGGATAAATGGTGGACTGATCGAGCTAGGGAGTTGCAGCTACTTGCGGACACAAATCAGATGGGCAAATTCTTTCAGAGCATACAAGCTGCCTTCGGGCCGAAGTGTAGGAAAATTGCACCGATTTATTCGCGTGATAAGGACAGACGTCTCACAAATAAGCACGAAGTACTGGCCCGTTGGGCGGAACATTTCAAAGACGTATTAAACCCTGAAACGCACCGTGCTGATATTTCCTTTATACAATCTCTGGAAAACCGGCCCCCTGTTGATAACCTTGCGGATCCACCAGACTTTGTTGAGTATATGTCGGCCGTGAAGAAACTTAAAAATAATAAGACGCCAGGATCAGATAGCCTACCATCCGAAATTTATAAGTACAGTGGACCGAATGTTAATAACAAGCTATTTGAACTGATACTGCGGATTTGGGATTCGGAAAATGTTCCTCAAGACTGGAAGGATGCTGCAATTTGCAAACTGTACAAAGGTAAGGGACAAATTTCTGACTGCAGTTCATATAGAGGGATTTCGCTTCTTTCCACCGCTGGTAAGGTCCTAGCTCATATACTGAACAAACGTCTAAGCAGTCTGGCAGAACACATTTTACCAGAAAGTCAGTGTGGTTTTCGACCTTATAGGGGCACTGTTGACGCTATATTTGTTGTGAAACAAATCCAAGAAAAATGCCTAGAACAGAATCGGCCCCTATATATGTGCTTCGTGGATCTCGAAAAAGCTTTTGACCGCGTGCCACGCGAAGCACTCTGGCTCGTTCTGCGAAAAATTGGATGTCCTGAGAAATTCATTAATTTAATAAAACAGTTCCACGATAACATGATGGCCAAAGTTCGGCATGACAATGAATTCTCAGTGGAGTTCCCAGTTACCAGCGGCGTAAAACAGGGCTGCGTAATGGCTCCAGCTCTCTTTGCTCTGTATTTCTCTGCCATTCTTGAAGACGCGCGTCAAGAATGCTGCGGACAAATAGAACTAAATGTCCGGACTGACAAAAGTGTATTTAACTTATCGCGCTTCAAATCAAAAACAAAAGTGAAAAAGCTCTCAGTGCTCGAGATTCTCTATGCCGACGACGTGTGCCTAATGGCCGATAGCATGGAAAGGCTCCAGTCCTACATGGATGCTCTGCAACAGTCGTGCCTTAAATTTGGAATGGTGATTAGCATAACTAAAACTCAAGTGCTCAAGCAACCAGCTCGCAATTGCGAAGAAGACTCCACTAACTTGAGTATCCAAGGGAGGCCACTAACGGAAGTGTCCTCTTTTAAGTACCTTGGAAGCCAGATAAGGAAAGACAACAGACTGACTTCGGAGGTCCCATCAAGGATAGCTAAAGCTGCTGCTACCTTTGGTCGATTGACACATCGTGTTTGGGGATCGCATGATATAAAGCTGCATACAAAACTGGCGGTGTACAAAGCCATGGTTCTCCCCATACTTCTGTATGCTTCAGAAACCTGGTGCTTGTACAAGAATGACATTCGCCTACTAGACAAATTTCACTTGCGCTGTTTACGGTCCATCCTACATATAAAGTGGCAGGACCGTATCCCCAATACGGAAATACTACGTCGTTGCAAGATGACTGGCATGGAGGCTCTGCTGATGAAGAGCCAATTAAGGTGGTGTGGGCATGTCTGGCGTATGGATGACTGTAGACTACCGAAGGCCGTTCTGTATTCTGAGTTATCTCATGGCAAGCGGAATCGAGGTGGGCAGCATCTGCGTTACAAAGACGTGCTTAAGCGCCACTTAACTGCCAGTAACATTGCCACGCACAGGTGGGAGGAGTCTGCGTCTCTGCGTCCTGAATAGCGTTCGCTTGTCAAGACGCGAGTCAATCATTTTGAGGAGACCCGTCTTTTTGAACTGGACGCTAAACGTCAAGCTCAAAAATCTCGCCCCAAGCCCACATATAACTACACCTATAATAGCTCTGGTGAACTTTACTGTGTTCCGTGTAATCGGGTGTTTAAGAGTAAGTTCGGCTTCGCAAGCCACATTAGGGCTCACTCTCGCAAGTAGCTAGGGTCGCCGTCGCCGATTACGGCGTGGATAACTAATAATATACCGCAAACGTGAGGTGAGTTGGGAACTACTACGTTTATTTCTCTTTATACGCATTATTATCTTTAACGATTTCATTACTCAATATGCGGGTCACTACTAAGTTGTGACTTTTTTGGGTCATTTCAAATAAGTACCTACACAGTATTTCTAGTTTTATTCGACATTTCTTGAGAATTGATATATTTCCATTTTTATTTAGGATTTCTATTCCATTTTCAAAAAACGTACATTCGAATTGAAAACCTCCACCTTTGTTTTGAAGTCGGTTGAAACAGAGATGAAGCTATAGAAAAGAGGTTTGAACACCTGCCATAATAAAGATGTCCCGTTGCTATCGAGGCACTAGATGGCCCCCTGTAAATGTCATCACAAAAACAGCCCATATAGACGGCTCAGGAGTGTAGAGAGGTTGGCTTGACAGCCACTGCACTAATTTGCGTCTAACGCAAAGTGTCACTTCCAGCCCTGGAGCGTGTAGCTCTAACGACCCCTCGCTGGACGTTCAATTAATGTCTTAATTGAATTCTAGTGGTATTTATTTGTCTTTGCAATTAATTTAGTCTTAGCTCTGCCAAATTGAACTCGTAAAGCTAATTATTGACGGATGCGTGACGAATATCCAATTTATCTTCTAATCGAAATGGGTAGGTATAAATATAAGCAAACCGACTATCGATGTTACATACCAGTCAAGATGCGGGTATTGCTTGTTATTTGTTTGCTAATCCCTCTGGGGGTTTCATTCCCCCGTCTATATACGTACCGCAAACGTGAGGTGAGTTGGGAAGTATTACGTTTATTTCTCTTTATACGCATATTATATTTAACGATTTAATGACTCAATATGCGGGTTACTACCAAGTTGTGACTATTTTGGGTCATTTCAAATGAGTACACAGTATTTCTAGTCTTATTCGACATTTCTTGACATATTTCCATTTCTATTTGGGATTTCTATACCTTTCATCACAAATTCTTTCGATCGTATTCGATGAAATTTCATCAGCCTCCGTAGCCTAGTTGGTAGTGACCCTGCCTACGAAGCGGGAGGCTCCGGGTTCGAATCCCGGCGAGGGCATTATTTGTGTATTTATTTATCACAAATATTTGTTCCTTGGTCATGGTTGTCTATGTATTTAAGTATCTATATGTATCTATCTATTATATATATCATCGCCTGGTACCCACATCACAAGCCTTAATTGAGCTTACCGTGGGACTAGGTCGATTTGTGTAAGATGTCCTAAAATATTTATTTATTTATTTATTTATTTTTGACAATTTAGTGTTGCTAGACTAGACTTATGGAAAATTTTTAGTCATTGGCTCATTTGACATGATATTTTTTTAGCATCAATAATTATTATATTCATACCTAATAGTTGTTGTTTTTTTACATATTTTTTTTAATAATGATTTATTTGCTACGTGTTTGTCAATAGCGTCGTGCCATGGTGCATCTGCCGTCACATGAAAAAGGGGTATGAATTGAACTATATTTTAGTTATTTGAAGAGAAAACGATACAATAGAAAAAAAATATTCAATTGGCACCCAAAAAATTTCAAGACTTATTAGTTTTATTACTTACTTACTCAATGAACGATCTATTTATTTTTCTCAAACATGCAATGAAATATAATTGTTATGTTTCTTATAATAGGCTGCGAAGTATGACGTTTCAGGTGCGACTAGGACTAGAGATCGTTAATGGAATTTATTACGAATCTTGAACGCCTAGGCCAGCAAAGTTGGTACTCTTTTTTAATTCCTTTCCACATAAATTTGTGGCATAGGCATCATGACATTCTGACACTATGCATATAAAAAAAACCATTGATGTTTTTGTTGTTTATGTTATTGCATGTTTGAGAAAAGCACTACATATACCTCGGCCGGAGTATGGAGTTGCCCACCTCAGACCTATCCTGCCTCGCTTCGCTCGACCGTATACATATTTGATTTATTTTGACAGTTATAAAATGTATACGGAATATACATTGCTAACATGTATTACTAATCTCCTTGCTTTGCCTAAAGGTTGACTGGTAGAGAATGCCTTATGGCATTAAGTCCGCCTTTTGTACATCAAGTTTTATTTTGTGCAATAAAGGTTAAATAAATAAATAAATAAATAAATAACATATTAAAAAAACAATGCTTAAAAAAACATTACATTAATTAATTCGTTTATGAAAAAAAATACTTACAGTCGCCCACAAACGACACCGCACCAATCAAGAGAAAATATATCGTAAGTACTTATTCGAGTTGTTCATACATTGTAGATATATACTAAACGATGTGCCCGTGGGGAAGGGGAAGCATTATATTTATGCCCTTGACTATACATACGGGTCAGGTGGATTTTTTTCATAGAAAATACTGGAAACATGCTGATTACAAATATTTAAAATAAATATTTATAATACAATTGGAACCGTTTTTAACATCAGATTGTATTGGAATTTCCGTGAAGTTTTCACCCGATCCGAAAAACACGGAATTTTATCGTCAGATGACTCCGCACATATCAAAATAGCAACTCATGAGTAAAAAGCTCGTATTACCATACATTTTAGGTGGTTTTCTTAAACGGTCTACACTTTTGTCTCTGCAAACCGACCTAACGACAATTTTAAAGTTATTTTTGGATTTATATATAAATTTAGGGAAATTCCAATACGACCTGATTTAAAAATAGATTTTACGTACACTATATTATAAATACTTTGAAAAAATATTTGAAATCAGCATGTTTCCATTATCTTCAATAAAAAAAACCACCTGACCCGTATTCATTGACCGATTGTGTAGGTGTTCACATCGCAACCTCTTTTATCCTCCTGGATCCTGGAGGTATCAATTCAAGCAAAACAGATAGTTGTTTCAATAAATCAAATAAGCAAGCAACCCATATTGTAGGAAAATTATTTTAAAAAATCCAGGGGTTTTCCATCAGATTTTTCCTTATGGTCTCATGCGAGTACAAGGGGACTATGTCCTCACTCGAGGTATTTATATCAAATGAAACAAAACAGTACAAAAATCCTTTAATTACGTATAAAAAAACAAAAAACACATATTTGTACTCTAATAAGTACAATGAAATTAATTTAGTCTCAAATAGATCGAAATCTTTTCCTCTACATATGATTATGAATGCATCCACAGAGGTGGGCAAAAGTAGCTACGGAGTGGGTACCGCAGCGGAAACGGCGAATTGGTCGGCCCAAGAAGAGATGGCGGCATGACCTGGATGCATTTTCCAACAACTGGCCAGAAATAGCCCTAAATCGGGAAGTTTGGAAATGTAAGGGGGAGGCCTTTGCCCAGCAGTGGGACACAATAGAGGCTACTTAAAAAAAAAAAAAAATGATTATAAACTTACAAAATATAGTGTTACGTTCGTGGGGTGGGTTTTCTATAGAAAATGTATAAATAAGCCACTAATTAAAACTGACACTTTAATTACTCGTTAAAATAACAAACACCAAACTAAAACACTGATCACACACTTAAAACTTCACAAACTCGCAGTTAGATCGCAGTCTTCGCTCTGATGTTAGCTCTTCGCTGTCTCGATAGAAACTACCCCTTCGGCCGGGTCATACTGTGTATTTATACCAGCCACTCAAATCTACAAAGTACGAGAAGATTCGACTCTAGAAAGTTCCCGAGTTAGGTGCGCGAACATTCTAGAGTATCGCTGTCTCTTTCTACAGGTTTCTCTTTCACACCCGTCCAGAATGTTCTCTCTATAGCTGTCTCGTTCACATCCGTCCAGAACATTCTCTCGTGCTGTCTCTATCTAATAGTGCTTTCTCTTTCACTCCCATAGGAAATTTAGCTATATACCGATTTGTACTTGAGAGGCCCAAAAGGGGTCCTGAAAACGCCTGAAAACGGGTTTTCAGGTTATTGCGCCATCCGATAGAGGGTATCCTGAAACGGCCTGAAAACATGTTTCAGGCGCCTGAAAACGACGGTATCTGGGGTGAATATTTGATGTTGTAGTATGTGAAAGAGGACCTTCTGAAACGGCCTGAAAACGCATTTCAGCCTGCTGAAAACGCTTCTAACGTGTCTAAAATCATATTTGTAGTTTTTAACATGCCATCGGCGTAACACTACCCCCTCCTAAGACATGCTCGTCCCGAGCATCATTATTTCCGTGGTATTTGGCGAGCCGGTCAACGTGAACAATCTTGCATGGGCTTCGTAAATTCCTCCGTATCCGATACGTAACGTCATTGATCTTCGTAACCACTGTACGAGCTGCCATCCATGGTTTACCGTTGGATACTTTTTCCACAACTACACATCGACGCCCTCCCTGACTTGCTGTTCCTGGTAAACGCACTGGGACTCGAACCTGTGCCTTTGGTAGGAGAACAGGTCTTCTAGAGCAGTAAACATTCCCACTAATTCTTCCTTCCATTGGAACCTCATCAAATCTAGTTTTCAGGACTCCAACTTCCATGTCAATTTTATAACCATGGCACCTCATAAAATCTAGTCCAATAATACAGTCATCAATTATGTCGGCAACAATCACTTTGTGCCGATAAATGTGCTTGCCCATTCTTAAATCCACTCCTGTCTCTCCCTTGATGGGAATATACTGGCCAGTGGCTGTAAGCAGCTGTAGATGCGTCGGCTGGACTACATGACCTCGAGTCAGGTGTTTCAGAAGCCAATGATTAATCACCGTCCGAGAAGCTCCGGTGTCGATAGTAAGGTTACATGGTATTCCACCAATTTCTCCCTTGACGACCAGACTATTCCCGTCGTTGGCTTGTGAGATAACTACTGGGACATTTCGACCTCCAGCCAGCACTCGTCCCTTAGTCCTGGCTCTTACTCGTTTCCCTGCTGCGGCTCTGGTCGTACAGAGCCCTTATTCCTGGTCACAGGGGATTCATCTCGTTCTCTCCTGCTGCTTCTTTTCGGGCAACTAGTTTGTATATGGCCAAGTTCTCCACAATGGTAACATCGTGGCCCAAACTTCCGATGAGGTGCAATGCTTCTTTTCGGGCAACTAGTTTGTATATGGCCCCGTTCTCCACAATGGTAACATCGCGGCCCAAACTCCCGACGAGGTGCCATCGGCTCCCTAGCAGATACCTCACGTAGCTTATACGATCTTGATGGATCTTGGCGTACAGCTTCAACTTCTAGGGCATGAGCTACGGCATCCTTAAGGCTTTCGTGGTGCCCTAGTCGTACTGCCGCCCTTACTTCCAAATCTCGGATCCCATCAACAAATGCCTGCACCAGTATGGTTTTTATTAAAGAGTCAGCTGAACGTTGGTATGCTTTTCTGACCAGCTTTTCAATTTCCAGGGCCCATTGTTGCAATGTCTCATTACGACCCTGCGTTCTGTCTTTCAGCTGAGCTCGATAGACATGTTCTAGATGACTGTCTCCGTAACGGGCTTCTAATGCTTCTAGAAGCCGGTCGTAAGTTTGCTCTTTTCCAAGAGCTTCTAGAATTGTAAGAGCCTCGTCACGAAGTGCCAGCGTCAGAGCCGTCATCGCTTGCTTCTTACTCCAACCGTTTGCTTTGGACACGGACTCAAACTGTAGCTTGTACGCCGCCCACGAAGATGTTCCATCAAAAGGAGGTGCCTTAAATTTTCCACCTCCCGGCACAGATATCTCGAGTGCGCAGGTACTGATGCCATTAGCTACTTTTAATTCAAGCTTCTGGAGGCGACGCTCAACCGCTTCCTCTATAACATGAATCTTGTTCTCCATGTCACTGAGCTTCCCTTGGACTTCGTACATTTCTTGCTTCCATTCAGTAGCAGCCTTGTGCAACTCTTGAAGAATCAATTTCGACTGTTCTTCTTGTTTCCGCGACTGTTCTTCTTGTTTCCGCGACTGTTCTTCTTGTTTCCGCAACTGTTCTTCTTGTTTCCGCGACTGCTCCTTCAGGAGAATCAGAATAGTTCTGAGGTCTACGTCTTGAGTACTCTTAGCCTGCAAACCAGACGGACCGGGCTTGGATGCAGTATCCTGACATGCTGGAGGCTCTTCACGTACTGCAATATCCTCCTGCGCTGCAGGTTCCTCACGTGCAGTTTGGCTCCGGGTCACAACTCCTTTTGGCTCGGTCTCGTTGTCACGTGGCGTTATACCCATTTTCTATCCCGCTTCTGACACCAAATGTTACGTTCGTGGGGTGGGTTTTCTATAGAAAATGTATAAATAAGCCACTAATTAAAACTGACACTTTAATTACTCGTTAAAATAACAAACACCAAACTAAAACACTGATCACACACTTAAAACTTCACAAACTCGCAGTTAGATCGCAGTCTTCGCTCTGATGTTAGCTCTTCGCTGTCTCGATAGAAACTACCCCTTCGGCCGGGTCATACTGTGTATTTATACCAGCCACTCAAATCTACAAAGTACGAGAAGATTCGACTCTAGAAAGTTCCCGAGTTAGGTGCGCGAACATTCTAGAGTATCGCTGTCTCTTTCTACAGGTTTCTCTTTCACACCCGTCCAGAATGTTCTCTCTATAGCTGTCTCGTTCACATCCGTCCAGAACATTCTCTCGTGCTGTCTCTATCTAATAGTGCTTTCTCTTTCACTCCCATAGGAAATTTAGCTATATACCGATTTGTACTTGAGAGGCCCAAAAGGGGTCCTGAAAACGCCTGAAAACGGGTTTTCAGGTTATTGCGCCATCCGATAGAGGGTATCCTGAAACGGCCTGAAAACATGTTTCAGGCGCCTGAAAACGACGGTATCTGGGGTGAATATTTGATGTTGTAGTATGTGAAAGAGGACCTTCTGAAACGGCCTGAAAACGCATTTCAGCCTGCTGAAAACGCTTCTAACGTGTCTAAAATCATATTTGTAGTTTTTAACATGCCATCGGCGTAACAATAGTTATATTTGTAATATGCAGCACAGACTAACAAACTTATTTGTATCGTAGCATTTACATATTTTTTAAATGATCAGTCTTCATTAGTTATTAGTTCAGTTATTAATTAGTGAGATTCAGTCATCATCATCATCAGCCTATGATAGTCCACTGCTGGACGTAGGCCTCTCCAATTAACTATGCGTATAGACGCATTAGGAGGTAAATGCCCATAATTGCTGCAATGAAGAGCAAATGAATAGATTTACTTTATGATTATGATTACCGTATTTACTTTTTTACTAGTTTAGATTAGTTAATATTAGAGCTAATAATAATAATACCCACAACCACCATATATGCATATTGATATAAGCTTTTGTAAAATTAGATTAATGCATGTTAGATTTATACCTTGGATTGATACTTACCTTTGTTTAATACCAGGAACAAAAAATATATATATTTTTAATTAAATTGTATAAGCAAGAAGCAAGTCTACTCTGAGCATCTAAAAATTGTCTATTCAGTAGTGGAAGCTGTTTGGCTTATGTATATTCCTAGTGTAACTTTTCAAATGTACTTTTTGTATGCTGTTTGTTTCCCATTATCAATAAATAAAAAAAAAAAAAAAAAAAAATTGCCACGCTGGGTAAGCGGATTGGCGATCGCAGTAATGTGTCCACTATTATGACGCTGCTGCCCATCATCAATCTTTATCAAATAACGGTCAGTGACACTTCAATCCCTTAGTCGACTCTTACGACACACACCCGCAAGAGGAGTTGGGGCGGTGACAAATGCATTCTTACTGCCGTCACCACACGGCCAGTCGACTCTTACGACACCCGGTAAAATAATAGGACTCATTAGAATTTACTAGTGTTTGGTATGAAAATCGGCATAAAAATTTCTCTGAATAGTTAGACACAGGTACACATTACAGCTAGAACACTTGGTCCTAATCTGCTTAAGGTGCTTAAGGCATCTTGACGGCATCTTGATTGCTTTTCAGTCATCATAGGCATATGTATAGCCTTATGCTGACTACGCGTGACAAGCTTGGACTAAGTTCCCTCTGTAAACTTGGACTAGAATATTTTGGTCCACCCTCTATTTCTATCTCTAGAGCTGGTCTTCGGAGAATCTTCGAATATTTTCTGAAATAGGTATTGCTATTTTCTCGGTCGCTTTCCGATTCCAATGTATCGGATCAGTTTCTTTCAAGATTACTTCTAATTTACACATCTTCACCTTCGGAAAGACCGTCGGATTTGTCGAAGTTCCGGTATTCCTCAATTTCACTGTCTTGTAAGGCTGAAAATCGGAAATAAAAAATTATTAACATTGTGTGAAATAAAAAAACTTACTTTATTGAGACCGATGTTACTCGTACGAGAACATAATTAATTTGTGTAAGTCCTTGCATACTCGCACGAGTACATAAACTTCAAAGATTCGTAAAACTAAAGTTTTGTAATTATACATAGGAAACCTACATACTAATGTATGAATTACATCATATATTTACTAATCAACAGTAAACAAAAATATATAATTACACTTTCATTGAGATAAGTTACTATTTACTTACCGCGGAACATAATGTTGCAAGTAGTGTCAGCTGTCTAAGCCGTACTGATCGGTGATTGGCCGCCTGGGACTCCTTGTTTATTTTATTAGATTGACAGTTTTGTTCGGATACTTTCTACACATGCCAACTTGTTATGCTGCTTTGACATTTCGCGGGAGATTTTTTTAAATCTTATGTCCTCAAGCGAGGAACGGGGGATCCAGGAGGAGTTAGTATGTAAATCAAATTTGAAATCCTTATGTCAAAGAAAAAGGAATTCACTCATGTCATTGTCAATTGAATAAAAATGCACGTTATTTTTCTAATATTTCGGAATATCATTTCAATAGTTCAAAACCCACTAAAAATCATCGCCCAAACCATATTCAGTAGTTAAGGGCTTAGTTAAATCAAAAATCACGATAGCGTCCTACGTTGTGTAACGAAAGTTAGCCATACTAATTATATGATATACTCTGTCAAACAACCTTTGGCAGTCAAAAAAGGCGGCTAATTTAAGAAATAGATTTATCAAAGGTTGTTTGATATATGAACGGAGGTTGCTTAGCCAAATTATGAAATGGTGGCACTTACATATTTCATCCATCACCATTGCAGCCATCGGGCTGCCATTATATTATATGTATTAGCTAACATAAAAGCTTGGTTTTGTTCACAGCTTGGAAATGTAAACGTGAGTATGATATTAATGATTTTAAATTTCAACTTATATGCCCAGGCACTCCCGACATAGAAAGGCAGACAGGTAGAGGGGTGAATATCTGAGCTTTTCAACAGCATAATTTGGTGGCATCATTTTTGCCGAAGTTTCTAAACGTCTCAATGTAATAGATTGCATAAGATACCGTGCCTCCTTCAAAATGACAAAGTAGTACATTGTAACGAATAGAAACTTCGGCAAAGATGATGCCACCAAAATTAGGCGGTTGAAACGCTCAGATGTTCACTCAGAGGCATAAACGTGCGGATATACAAGATAGTAATCCTATTACAATTTTCATTTTTAGGTTTGGGTTAAAAATCAAAATTTTACATCACCAGTCATGAAAAACATGTTGTTTAGGAGTTTTCTTTCATACTTTGGTCTTCGTCAGCAATTATTTCACTTCATCGGATTTGGAATTCGTAATTGTCGCTCACTATAAGAACGCTTGGACAGATAATCGTAGATCGGTATACTCGTAAAATAAAGATAGGTATATGTAAATGAACTCCGTCGTTGTGGTGAGCGACAGTCGGATCTTTTACAAAAAGGCTCATAATTGTTAGTGATAGATTTGAAGATTCTATATTAGTAAATCATTTTAATCCTACTGCTAAATTTGAAGAAGCCTCAACTCCTTGTGAACTCTGTCATCAACACTGGTATTTTACTTAATTTTACATTATGGTATTTTATTAAATTTTTAGCAAATTGCCAAATGTGAATCGTGTGCCGTTACTTAATGGTGGCGTTTCTATTTGTGCATAGGATTTTTTTTAGATGACTGATTTTATGATTGGCTGCCGCCATTAACGTTTACTTAGCTTGATTTTTTTCACAGTATGGATGGCCGGTAAACGTGAGTCAATAAAATAATGGTGTCAATTTCAACTTATATGCTTTTGCGGTCTCAGTACGCAGACGGAAGCATATAATATTTACCTTTTTTTTGAGATATGTATTAGGTTTAATAATCACCGATTCGGAAAAACATATCGTTATATTAAATTCATTTCATACAATAATTTAAGTAAGAATTCTTCATTTCATGCATATTTTAACATATTAATTAGAGTTACGAATTTTGGTGGCATTTGGTGAACAGGGAACGGTGGAGTCGTTGTTAATTTTTTTAATTATTAATTAAATATTTCATAATTCAATAAATTTATAAAATAAAATCTCTTTTTTGTTTTTCAATTTTAAGTTTTAAATAATTTAACCTTTCATATTTGACTACCTGTGAAATGAAATTCAGTATTGTTTTATATTATTTCATATGATTATTATTTATTATAATTTACAATATTTAGGGCTTAGGGAAAACAGGAATCTTGAAAATTAAATCAGTAGATTATCTCAAATATCAACATTTTTTATTGCAACTTAATGTTTTTCTAGCTTCTCAAAAATAAAATTCCTCTTATTTCTTTAAATTCATTGATAAATCCAGCTTAAACTGAACACAATTTCCTAATAATTTTATAAGTTAATCATTTATTCAAGTAAAAAATACTTGTAACATCGACTCCACTGCTTTTTGTTCAATAAATACCACCGAAATCCTAACTCTACATATTATAAAATGAATTAGGTGGTATTAAAAGTAGATAATTAAGAAAACTTTAGTAACAGTAGGTATAGTACGAATCAACCTTGTCGCAAAACAAGCTTACTTATGAATCGTGTTTTTGGTTACTTGGTTTTTGCAGTACAATACTTCACACCTAATTTATTAAAAATGGGAATAAATTTATATCCGTTGTTTTATTATTAACGATATTGGCTTTTTAATCGTTACCGTAACTACTTCAGACTGGATCCCATTTGTGTTTTTCACCTAATGGTCTCATCGGAAGATCAACGTTGGTTTGCGCCAGTAGAGTTGCCAGAGACCATTTCGTGCCTTTGTTTATTTCTGTTTTGTTAGCATGTATATATTATGCGTCTTTATTTAGTTTAGTGTTACAAAGTCTACAAATAATAGTACATTGTGCATCAAGAGAGGTAAGTATACAATTACTAACGAGAGTGTTAGAAGCCCGACGCCGCCAGGCGGAGGGCTTTTAATGACTCCAGTTAGTATTCCGCTTACCGACCGTGATGCATACAATGTTTTTCATCACACTTGCCGACAAAGAAATAAGTTTTAAGACAAAAATGATTAAATGACGTACTGACATTTGTATTACTCCCTATTAGGGAATTTCACTTTTCTATTACTCCCGCTATGTAATAATAATACTCCCACGGCCGATTCGGCCACGGTGACTGCTGTCGACTCCGTTGTTATCTTTGGTGTGCTCGCATGTGGCTCACGTAACCAATCTTATTGATAAAATTACGTGAACACTGCGGGCATGTGAGCACACCATGAATGTAATTATAAGATATTGCCGCAGGTGGTCGGGCCTTCAACTCGTCGCGCTTGGCATCAAGTTCCAAGCGCCGACGAGTCTCAAAATCGGTAATCTTCTTATGTATTGCAGCGCGCCATTCCGTTCGTACGGCTGCCTGCTGCTCCCATTGCGAAGGCTCAATAGAGCACTTTTTCATGTGTCGCTTAAGCACATCTTTATATCTGAGGAATTGGCCGCCCTGTTTCCGCTTGCCCTTCTCAAGTTCCGAATAAAAGATGCGCTTAGCGACACGCTGGTCGTTCATCCGCGATACATGGCCGCACCACCGCAACTGACGTCGCATGAGGTATGCCTCGATCCCAGCCACATTTGCTCTACGTAGAACCTCTGTATTCCGAACACGATCATACCATCGGATCTTCAGTATCTTACGTAGGCACCTGAGATGAAACCGATCCAGCATGCGAATATGGCGGCGATACACGGTCCATGTCTCGGCAGAATAAAGGAGATTAGGCAGCACGACAGCCATGTAAACGGATACTTTGGTTGCTAGTCTCAGGTCATGTGTACTGAAAACCTTCTGATCTAGCTTGCCAAAGGCAGCCGCTGCAGCCCCGATTCTATTATTAGTTTCCGCATCAAGATCGCACTTAGATGTAATCGTACTCCCCAGATAGCGAAACTTGTCAACTTTCTTTAACTGGACCTCGCCGAGCCTGACGACCAATGCCTGTTTACTGTGAATGTCCAGTGACATCACCTCAGTCTTCTTGACGCTGATCTTGAGCCCGAATTTGTGGCAGGACTCGTCAAAAACGGACATGAGGTGTTGCATGCCCTCCGGGGACTCGGAGACAAAGCACAAGTCATCTGCATACATGATCTCTGTGATCACTGTGTATGAGACTTTTGTGCGTGATTTGAACCTGGCCAGATTAAAAATATTGCCGTCTGTGCGATATCGGACGCGAACACCTTCGGAGCAAGTTAGTAAAACTTCCCGGACTACAACCGAAAAATATAATGCGAACAAAGTGGGTGCTGGGACGCAACCTTGCTTCACCCCACACGTAACTGGGAAGAAGTCTGATTGGTCACCGTCGACAGCAACGCAGCACTCCCGCTATGTATGCAAGCAATGGCGCGCTTAGACAGCAGCAAGTGTGATGAAAATTAGCATTATATTATATTCTAATTGAAAAGTTACAGGTAAAAACCTACTCCTTTTAAAACTCGTTCTGTCTACTATGTTTTCAGAAGGCCGCAGAGAACATTAAAATTCTTGCTAAGATAGCGGCGCACGTTATGGTTAGTACAAATAACACTGCACAGGGGCCCGTTTCTTGAAAACTTGTAACTTCTACGAACAAATAAAACATGGAAGCCGCACGCCATACTAAATTGTCTTTCAAAAACAGTACTGAATTTTAGTTGACAAGTGTCGCCCACTCTTCTATCCATCACGGCAATGAATTCTAATGTCAACCAATAAAAACTTAAACCGCCATTTAAAAATAGTTGTGATTGGTCCATCAAAGTTTTGATTGCCTTTATTCTAAAAACATTTGTCAAAGATGTTGCGCCGAAATAAATATGCGCGGTGTTAAGAAAAGCGCTATGTCCTGCCCATCTTGGCACAATTGAACAATTTCAATTTATTTGTTTTATTACAATTAGCACTAACAGCTAAACCTTACGTGCTAATTGACATTTCATTTCTTATATACTATCATGCAACAATAATAATAAATAATTAATTAAATAAAACATAAAAAACATTAAATGTGAAATTGAAATGTAAAATATTAGGTAAGTATACAAAATTCATTGGGTAGGTACTTAGAGAACATGAGGTATTTTATACAATGTAATAAGTTTTATACAATATACAATGATGTCAAAAAATTTGGATATTGAAATAGGATAAAAATTAAAAATATTATGTTAGAATGTCAAGATATAAGAATTAAAATTATACAATTAAATAGCGAATTACAATTTTAAAATATGTCAATAGAACCGAATAAATTATCAAATAATCGTTTCAATTAATATTAATACATTTTGGACACTGTTTAATAGACGATCGAACTAGTGGTAACTATTTGTTCTAATCGACATGATGCTGCTAGGAATTTATTTTCTCGTGTAAAAAAGATGTCAAGTTGGTTGTCGGTGTCCAGTATGTCATTTATTAATGTGAGGGCTTGGTGGAGAGGAGAGGTAGCATGCATGCGAGTTCGGGTAAGAGGGACAGCAAAGAGGCCGCGGCGCCGAGGGCGTAACAGGTTCTTGCTGGGAAGAGGGACTCGAAGCCCTACTTGCGATAGTAAGAGGGGGTTTTTTACTCCCCCTCGTATAAGTTGAAAAAAGTATTTTATAAGATAGATATTTCTATGCGTCTCAAGGGTTGTGTAATCTACCATGCCTAGCATGAATAATGTAGGGTAAAGAAGGGGATAATAGTCGTACAGTTTTTTGTACAAAAACCTAACGAAGGATTTTTGTACTCTTTCCAATAGAAGTGTATATTGTTTTTCATGAGGATTCCAGATCACGGCGTTAGTTTACAACTAAGTCCGTACGAATGCGTTGTAGAGAGTAGTCATGGCGTGCTTATTAGTAAATAGTTTAGCCTGGCGTATGACGAATCCTAGGCATTTCCGGGCTTCGTTGCTGGTTTTAATAATATGTTGGTTAAACGTAAGTTGTGTATCAAACCACGTTCCCAGATCTTTAATTAAGGTTGCGTGTTTCAACGGTTTACCCTCTATTGTATAGGAATGGTTTATGGGATTTCGTTTTCTAGTGTAACTGACTACCGAGCACTTGTCGTTGTTGAGAGTCAAGCTATTATTACGAGCCCAGGCACAGACTTTGTTAATATCCGCCTGGAGTAAAGATGCGTCTTGGGTATTGCTAATGGGCAGAGCTAACTTTAAATCATCGGCAAATAGAAGACAGGTTGTATGACTAAGCACTGTGGGCAGATCATTCACAATGATGAGAAATAGAAGAGGACCTAGACAATTGTTTCTGGGGGCATTTTTGATCTGGCGTTAGACGTCCATGTTATATATGGTCGCAGTGTAACTTGTAATACAAGTGGAAGTCTCTTTTTAACACTATTAATTGCACATTTCTACTTGTATTACAAGTCAGTAGCTTTCTAGAAATAGGCCCAAGGTCGGGGAGAACGGCTTGTGAGCTAATTACACAATTATATAAACCGATCTTACGTTTATTTTGGAACTAAATAAGGATTCAATACTCTTTCGAATTTCATTATTGTCCTATTAGTTACTTCGACCGAAACGAAAGACTTGGAAGCCGAATATACCTATAATGATCATAACGACAACATTCCATTATAGTACGGTCAAACTTTACATTAAACTCGCAAAGCATGCAGTATAGCTGCATTTTTGGTATGCCTTTAGAGACCATAGGGCACTATAAAACAACATTTTGCAAGCAAAAAAAGTTGTGCTAGCAACGTAGTACGTGAAAAACTGCGAAATTTTGCAATATTTTTTTAGTTTCTGATTTTTATTAAGAAAACCTTATGTTTTTTGACATTATGTGTTAAGAAGCGTTTAGAGATTAATAATTTTTCAACAAGTTGAGCTAATAAACATTACCGTAGGTCTTATAGTTTTAGAGATACGAAACTTCCAAAAGTACTCTTTTTTGTAAACTAGCTTTAATTTGAGTTTTGCTAATGTTTTCGGCTTAATATCGCCTCACCTAATTATGTTACGAAAAACATGCAATAATGACCTTATGCACTTAATATTATTAATTAAAAAACTATTCTCTTTTTGATACAAATTGCTACAAAACTTAGAAAGAATATTAAATTTGAAAGGATTTGAGCTACCTTGCATTACCGTAAGATAAATACATTTTCAGATACGACATTTTTTAAAAGTGCCCTTCATTAAGTTAAGAAAAAAAATGTCTGTTTTGAAGCCTCGTATACCTCCAGCTATAGGACTTACAGTAATTGTTATCGGCTCAACTTGTTCCAAATTTAATGTAGTTATTATCTACAATTACTTTTTTTTCTTAGTTCGAACGTTTTCCCGATATTTAGTGAACAACTTTAACGTAACCTAAAATTTTGGAATGAAAGGGCACTTAAGGGAATGTCGTATCTCAATATATATCATACGTTACGGTGATGCAACGTAGCTCAAATCGTTTCAAATTTAATATTCTTTCTAAGTTTTGTAGCAATTAGTATCAAAAAGATAATAGTTTTTTAATTAAGCGTTCAAAACTAAAAAAAGTCAGATTTTCTTTCCGTTTTGACGTCCTATGCCGAAATTATTATTTTGTTTTTCTTGTAATATCATCATCAGCCTATGACCGTCCACTGTTAGACTTAAGCCTCTCCTATTAACTATGCATATAGACGCATTAGGAGGTAAATGCCCATAATCGCCACGCTGGGCAAGCGGATTGGCGATCGCAGTAATGTGTCCACTATGATGACGCTGCTGCCCATCATCAATCTTTATCAAATAATGGTCAGTGACACTTCAATCCCTTAGTCGATTCTTACGACACCCGCAGGAGGAGTTGGGGTGGTGACAAATGTATTCTTACTGCCGTCACCACACGGCAATCTTGTAATATGCATTTTCGTATATAGGGACTACATAATATACCAAAATTGCAGCTTTGCAACACGACTTGTGATTTGTATGAAAAACTTAGATAGCGGGCCTCCTGCCTTTTGAATTTCGCGTTTTTATTTTCAATTACAAAGTTTGCTGACATGATTTTACCCTTAAATTAAAGAATATTAGGTGCGCTGTAAGGTCATTATTGCATGTTTTTCGTAGCATAATTAGGTGAGGCAATATGAAGCTGAAAACGTTAGCAAAACACACAATTTTATCTAGTTTACAAAAAAGAGTACTTTTTCAAGTCTCGAATCTCTGAAACTATAAGACCTAGGGTAAAGCATGTTAGCTAAACATGTTGAAAATTTATTAATCTTTAAACGTTTGATATCAAAAAACGTAAGAGTTTTTAAATAAAAATCAGTAACTATAGAATGACCGTAAATTTCGCAGTTTTTCACGTAATACGCAGCTAGCACAACTTTTTTTTTGCTTGCAAAATGTGGTTTTATAGTGTCCTATGGTGTCTAAACAACATACCAAAAATGCAGCGATACTACTTGATTTGCGAGTTTAGGGTAAAATGATGTACGGTTTGACCGTACTATTATTTACATGTTTACGAAAACCTAGTTCCCATGATTTTCCCCCACGCTCTTGACAATCTTGTGACTAAATGATGTTGTTATTAACGTAGTTCTTTCCGGTACAGACTGATAACAACTATGCAATTGTACCACCGTAAGAAAGTTTTGATTATTCACAGGGACGGGACGTAATTATGCATACAGATAATTAAATACGGAGCGTTTAGCCGGACGTTGGTTTTTTTTTCGGGCAAATAACGATTAAAGTTTTACCAATGTGATACCACGCCGCTAGACCATTATAATATTACTGTCGTAGTAGCAGGCAGAAGAACACAATATTTTAATGAAATACATTCAAGTGGGACTGAGCCGGCCACGTCTACCGCATGCATTCACAAAGGTGGACCATTCAAGCCACGGAGTGGATGCCGCAAGGGCGACGTGGACGTGGCAGGCCTAGGCCAAGGTGGCAGGATGACCTGGACGCATTTCTTAACGACTGGCCAGAAATTCCTCACGACGGGGATGAGTGGAAATCCAGAAGGGAGGCCTTTGTCGAGCAGTGAGATACTCTACAGGTTACATAATAAAATAAATAAAATCAATCAACGACAATTCTTATTGGGAGCTATAATTTTATTTTATTTTATTGTACTTTTTGTTTGATTACTTTGTTATTATTATTATTAAATTTCATCTATGATCATGTTAGACATCCTTATAATAAATAATACTAATAAATAAATAAATATCTTGGGACATCTTACACAAATCAACCTAGTCCCACGGTAAGCTCGATTAAGGCTTGTGATGTGGGTCCTAGGCGACGATATATATAATAGATAGATACATTACATACTTAAATACATAGACGGCCATGACCAAGGAACAAATATTTGTGATAAATAAATACACAAATAATGCCCTCGCCGGGATTCGAACCCGGAACCTCCAGCTTCGTAGGCATCGCTATCGCTACAATCATGCATATTATGTAAATTTCTTTAGGTACATGAAATAAATTAATCTAATCTAATCTAATTTTTCATCAATTTGTTTTCATTCCAGAATAAACACTCGGGAAACAATTTCCTGGTACGAATTCATTAAAATGATCGAATGTTGAAAATCGGTTCTCATTAAATTGACAACATTTCATATTTTTTAGTCCTAGTTTTTATTGTCTGTTTTGAAAGAACTCACTATTAAAAGATACACGTATTTTTTTATTTTTCAAAAAAATTGCTATTTTAGTGCGAAAACCCCTTTTTATTACTACTTCGAGCAGAAAGAGCGTAAGTTACAAACGTCAAAAATCAGCTAAATGACGTCACAAGTTTCATACACGTAAGAAAACGACGAAAAACGGTAACAAGTGTCAAATGTCACTGCCAAACACCGGTGACGTTCGAACCACAAGATTTTTTTGGTTATAGTGGCAGCTCTGATTCAGCTATGTGACGTCACTTCCCCTTTAAACTATTTGTAAGATTTTTACCAAAAACATTGCGAAAAAAAATTAAAAAAATATATTTTTGTGATACCTCGAAATGGTTTTCGATTCAGGGACATCGAAAATTTTGAAACGTTGTCAATTGTGAGAACGGAGCGTAATAGTTCCTCCGAAACAATTAAAAAAAACAGAAGCGTATTTCCAATGCGTGCGTAGTAATTGACGCAATGCAGTAAGAATACATTTGTCACCATTCTAACTCATCCCGCGGGTGTCGTAAGAGTCAACTAAGGGATTGAAGTGTCACTGATCATTCTTTGCTAGTAGATTGATGATGGGCAGCAGTATCATCTTAGTGGACACATTACTGCGATGGCCAATCCGTTTGCTGTAGTTAATTGTTCTGGCGGTAATTGATTAGTATTTATTGTTACATTATTAATTTTACACTTTTTTCATTTCAAAACGCTATTTAACAAGTTTCATTCCGAAATTATTTAAAAGAGACCGCTCTTTAGCGGTGATCTTGAATTTAAAAAATATATGACGAGAGTAACAATACGTAGGATGCCCTGAAAATTTCGGGAATTTAATACTTAGGAACGTATATTTGACATGTGTTATACCTCTTTCTTACAAGCATAGTCTCATTATTCGAAAACACTGGCCACTTAGAAAAAAAAAACAATGTCCGATTTTCAATTGTTTTTTAAAGTCGTTGAGTCGCTGGTGAAAATGGAGCTGTCCCGCGAAAGTTTTGGAGCAATGATTTATTATGACTTTAAAAGTGGATTAACACAACAACAATGTGGAGACCGATTAACTATTGCTTTTAGTAGTAAAGCACCTTCAAAGACGACCATATACAGGTGGTATTCGGAATTCCAACGTGGCCGTGTGTCTCTTGCGGATGACGTACGTGAGGGTCGACCGAAAACGGCCGTTACCGATCAAAACATCGATGTTGTTCGCCAACTGATAAAGGAAGATAGGCATGTTACATATCGGGAGATTCAGGAGACTTTAGGCATTGGAATGAGTCAGGTACAAGTTATTTTACAACAAGAGTTGGGCGTGCGGAAGTTATTTTCCCGGTGGATTCCTCACTTGTTATCTGACGACCAGAAAACGGTACGTGTCAATTGGTGCCGCAAAACTTTAAAAAGATTTAATGGAGGAAGCTCAAATGCCGTTTTTAGTATTGTGTCAGGTGACGAATCATGGATTTACGCATATGAGCCTGAATCGAAAAACCAATCTCGAGTTTGGGTTTACGAAGACGAACCGAAGCCGACAAAAGTTGTTTGTTCTCGCAGCACGATCAAAAAAATGGTAGCCACGTTTGTCTCAAAAGATCGAAGAACTGTCAATGCCGATTGGTATATAGGCGTTTGTTTACCGATTGTTTTTGCTGAACTGCGAAAAACTAACCCTAACCGCCGTATTATACTACACCATGATAATGCCAGCCCTCACACCGCTCAGAAAACCGACGACTATCTGAAGGGCGAAAACGTCGAATTACTGGACCATCCTCCGTACAGCCCCGACCTAAGTCCCAACGATTTTTTTACTTTCCCGAAAATAAAGAATCGGTTGCGTGGTCAGCGTTTTCAGACCGCGGAAGAAGCAGTCGCCGCTTATAAAATGGCCATTTTGTCAACCCCCACTTCAGACTTCAATAACTGTTTTAAAAACTGGTTTCAGAGAATGAAAAAGTGTATTAAACACAAAGGAGAATATTTTGAAAAACAATAAAAGTACTTTTATTTCATTAAAATGCGTATTTTTTCCGATTCCCGAAACTTTCAGGGCAACCTACGTAAATGCTTAATTTCATTTTTCAAATCGCACGTTCATCAAACTCCGGAGTTGGTACCTTTTGCCGTGGTACCTTGTAAGAAGTTTTTAAAACTTCAAAGCTAGTGTTGTTAAAAAAATACGTTGATTTAAAAAGCTGCAAAACTCAACAAAATCCAGCTTAGACTATGGGTCATTGTAGTTGGTAGGGCCGTATGCTCGTTTGCCATTATCGTACATACTCACTGTATGTATATGTTTATATTTTTATTCTAGAGTTACAACAATAATCCGATTGCTGTAAATCAAGTGCCATGGAACATTTACGGACGGCAGGGTCTTCTTGGTAAGTAAAGAGACATCACTCATTGAGTCATCTAGGTAAGATAATATAATAAAGATTCAGGTGGGACATGGAAGGTGAAGGACAAGACTTAGTTAATATTTTTATTATTGCGATTGATATAACTATATAAAATAAATAGATTTCAATTTCTATGAGGTTTCATTGGTAAAACGATTAAAAGTGTCCATATTATGATAATAGTTATACACATATATGAATAGTTTATACACAAAAAAAAAGTTCGTCATAAATAAACCTTTTATTTGACAGATGGCGGTGCCATAATTATTAGAAAATTACCTTGGTAGTTAAAAAATGTCGTTATTAAGTTTATAATAGTTGTTTCTGTTCGCGAGTAATTTAATAATTTATATTTAATTGTTTTTGAATTCAGTTTTTAGAATTAATAAAACAAAATGGTTAATAAAGTACAGTTCAAATCAGATTCTCCAGATCCCGACCCCACAATGCATTTAGCTGTTGCTATGATTTTGAGTTTTCATAATTATATATTATGTGGCTCACTTTTTCATACAAAATTGACAGCCTAGAGGTCAGCTCTGTAATTTTAAAAGTTAACAACAAGCTATTTATACTTTATTTTCGTACTAATTTCCATTTTGAGGCATAAATAATAACACTAAATTAAATATGCCTCGACACCGCTGCACAAAAATACGAATTCCAAAATGGATTTTGCTTACGGTTTTAGTCGGCAAGATTAACTGATTTTACAATTTAAACTATAAAACCTTTTGGACTCCTACACTAATGGTGTTATTTCTATTAAATCATAGTAACCTCTAAATTAGGTAATAAAGCTAATCTTTTATATTAAACATTTTTTTGAATTATTGAACTAGAAGAGAATGATGAAGCGAGAATATAATACCAATTTTTTTCTTCATACATTCGTGAACCACCCTAGCGTAGGGGTTTGGGTAAGATCGGTCGATTTTCAAGATTCGGATAATCTGTATAACTTGTTGGTTGCAACTTACTTAAATATTGGTTGCAAAATGAATGTTAGCTTAGTATTAATCAAATATGTTTTAATTCCAGATGCCGTGAGTAAAACTTAAGAATTACTTAACGTTTTAATGAATACGAGGCTAAACTCAGCACTTGTTAGTGCAGGTCCTAAAACACTTCCTACAACTTCGCCAAGAAGTGCTAATTAGAATAAGTTTGCGACATGGTGTCGAGTTGTACTACAATATTATAATTTTTTTATTTTATCATTATAAAATATTTATTTGCATTATGAGGACACAGTAGCTATGGGGGTGTTACATTAAATTGCGAATCATGCGACTATACTATAAACCGTATTTAAATTCTAATACACGTCAAAAAACTACCAAAGATGGCAATATGTCACGCTGTCCCATGTCATTACCATTGTGACGTTTCAGAGATAACCAACCATCACACAACGATGTTAATAAATTAATGCAACGCGTTATTGTGGAAATCGTGATAAGATCATGCTAAATTTAAGATATAATATTTTTAATGTATTGATCGCTTTACACTTCTTGGTTTGGTACAGTCGACAAAGCTACTAGCTTTTGCCGTTGTCTCCGTCCGCGTTTAAATTATTCTTAAAGCTGTGAATTACCGGACATAAATTCTTAGGATATCACATCACTTCCGACATCATCATCATCAGCCTATACTACTACTACTGCAGGACATAGGCTTCTCCCATTTTACACCATCTAGCCTTCCATGGGGAAGGTCCCATTTACGTTTATGTGTTGCACATGAATAGCTTTATAATAAACTAAACTTAAAAACTGAATCGGATTCCAATATACCTAAAAAAAAATACCAAAGATGGCGAAATGTCACAGTGACACGTGTTATCGTCATTGTAACGTTTCAGAAAAAAACAACCTTTTGGTAACCTAACCAGTTTTCCTAAAAATGTAATTGTAATTTCACATTACGAGAAAATTAATTGGTATCAAATGTTGTTAAATCCTGAGTTATTGCCATTATAATTTAAACTTTTCTCCTATATAACAATTAAATTAAATATCTTTTTCGGGGCAAGTATTTAAATAAGATTTTTTAATTAAGAAG
>JALPQI010003718.1:0-63587 GCA_025490895.1 Thaumatotibia leucotreta | reverse complement strand
ATATGGCTTATAGTTTGTAAAATGAACACCTAAACCGAGTTAATATCGAAATTTCGAGCTTAATTGTCATTACAAAGCTGACTGAAATTAAGGTTTTTTAACTACACGCTAATGGGGTGACCAAAAAAGTGAAAATGCCCATATTGTTTGTGAAGGTTATTTAAAATAGATTCTGAATAAAGGTAGTATATGCTGACCTTAATTTTCTTTACTTGTTTGTTGTGTCACTCATAACTTGTATTTGCATATATTTACTTATTGAAACATTTAGAAAGTAGAAATATAATTAAATCATTTAATATAAAAATGAATGTACCAATAGAAACACTACATAAATAACCAACCTACACCGCACCGGGTGGTCCCTATGCCTGGAGATGGGTCCTGTTTATTCCATTCTTTGTTATTCTCTATTTACGGGAAAATTGAGTCCTCGTATGAAATTAGGCGTGCCATAGTAGAGTATGTGGTGAACCATTGGGACGAACTGCAGCTGTACACTTGTGACGAGCGCGGCAATCCATACATTAATGTGGATTTGTACTCGATAGCTATGTTGAAACCTACCGCCTTCGGTTCCGTGTCAGAGCTTATGGCGGCTGCCAAATTGTATCCGTTTATTTTTGAAGTTTATGAAAATGGCTGTTTGAGAGGATCTTTTGGTGATGATCCTGGGAACCAGGTGAAACGCTTACGGTTCTCTGGTAATTTTTTAGGTGGTCACTATGAAGTTCTTCTTCCTGATCTTAAGCCACTGGAGGAATTACTAAATGACAATGCACTAAGCCAGGGTCTAAGTTTAAATAATGCTCTAATGGATATCGGTTCTGGAGTGTTTACATGTGGGCAAGCGTATGTAGCACTTTCCAGGGTCACAAGTTTGAACGGTATACATCTAGTAAATATCGATTTCGGTAGCATTAAAGCGCAGGAATCTGCAATGTTAGAATATAATAAACTAAGACGCAAATACCGTCCAGACTTGTTAGAAATTGTTCCATCAAAGCCCCGGAAAAAAGCCCATAAAGACAGGGAGTGGGCTATGAGAAAAATGGTAGCTGACCTGACGTACAAGAAGTAGTACCCGAAAAGAAAAAAAAGAAAATACCTACAAAAAGAGATGAGATCCCATCAAAAACATTACATGTAAAAAGGTGCAAGTCTCGCAGCATAGCAGTTGTTACACCACAAAAAAGTTATGAGATCAATTGTTTAACCAAGTCAATAATTCTGTAGTTACTACAAGGGGGGTATCCATAAAACTCGATTTCTACTAACTTGCCTAACTTGAAACTGCATGTAGAAATACTCATTTTATTATAGGTATCAATAAAGAGTAAGCCAAATTAGCTTGAGATTACCAAGCGAATTAAGTTTGATGATCCACCACTACCTATCCATGGGAACATTTGTCTAGCAGCTTTGTCATAAATTGTTACCCTATAACAATTACTTAATTAACAACATCTTATAGTAACTGTATTAATATAAGATATCTGTATTTTTTTTATATAAAGAATGACTTGGCCATCGCACAGGGATGATTTGGGTTGGGTCGTGATCAAAAACTACTTTTCGTGACTCTGAAGCCTATCAACATTATGTAGGGTAGACTCTGATAAATATATTATCTTAAAACTACTTAAATCATTTATGTATATACTTACTCAAACCAAACGGTGTCAATAGGAAACCGCGTGAAATAAAAAAAATCTACTGGCATGTCCGCCCTTCCTACTATTCTTCATACTAATTTTGAATTTCGCACGCTTTTCTACTGACATAATTTGGTTGTCAGAGTATATATAGTCATTCTATTATGCCTTTGTCAAACGGTGTATAGGATATCTGGTGACCATGTTATAACAAACGAAATTTTCTATTTCTTGAAAAACACTCTTTCTCTCGCTCTCAGATTTAATTCCGTATTATGTCCATTATTTTGCTTCACGACCTCAAAAACACTCGGTACATAGGTAAGTAATAAAATCAACTGCTTAAAACAACCCTAATTTAGCAATGCCCTAAAGACGTTCAGTAAGATGTGGTCGATGGCCAAGTCATTCTTTATATTAAAAAAATACAGATATCTTATATTAATACAGTTACTATAAGATGTTGTTAATTAAGTAATTGTTATAGGGTAACAATTTATGACAAAGCTGCTAGACAAATGTTCCCATGGATACGTAGTGGTGGATCATCAAACTTAATTCGCTTGGTAATCTCAAGCTAATTTGGCTTACTCTTTATTGATACCTATAATAAAATGAGTATTTCTACATGCAGTTTCAAGTTAGGCAAGTTAGTAGAAATCGAGTTTTATGGATACCCCCCTTGTAGTAACTACAGAATTATTGACTTGGTTAAACAATTGATCTCATAACTTTTTTGTGGTGTAACAACTGCTATGCTGCGAGACTTGCACCTTTTTACATGTAATGTTTTTGATGGGATTAAATTTACTTTTAGTCAATATGACTACCTTTTGCCTTGACTATGGTCTTCAAATGGAAAAAAATCAGTTGCTCGCTGTACGTTTGTGACCACTGGGTAGTGGTATGTGCAAGTGAAATACGATCGCTTTCTTCATTGCATTTATACTAGTAGTTATGTTTAATCGCTCTCACCTTTCTCTTCAAAATAGACCAGATAAAAAAACCGAAACTCACTGCACTGGAAAAATGACACGTCAAATTCGGTTTTCAACCATTTTTGGTTCTTACGAGCTTTGTAAGTCGAAGCTCAGTTTCGTTCTTATGTTTGCGATCTACAAACCAAATGTTTGCGTGCCTAAGACTTCAATGCGGTGTCCAACATATATTTCCGATAATAAGCCGCTATTATTTTGACACCAGGATTAATAAAATCTACTTAGTAACACTTCATATCGTTCACCCCGTATTTTATTCTGTTTACGGATCAAAGGTTGCCAATGGTGGCATGCTATATCGGCGGCCGCAAAAATATATACTTAGTGAATTAATAATATTATTATCATTCAGAGTATGCTCTTTTCTAATTTAATGGTTAGCTTTGATAAGTTTATCTGCAATTTCACTAATATGAGGAATTGTGAGGTTTAGTTGATGAAATAATCTTTTTGATGTTTTTGTTTCCTAACATTATTGCAACTAGTCACCTACAGTTCTACCGATGATACGATAATTGATTTTGAAAATTATATTAATTCGTACGTATTGACGCACAACACACTAAATATTTAATGTATGTATATCCTTCCATTCAATTCGGTGGTTTGAGTGCAGTGGAACCTTGTATTGAACATCTTTATGGTCGGTTTGCGTGATTTTTAAAGCTGGCTACATATTTCAACTGAATGACTTTGCTATCTGCTAAAATGCGGCCGCTCACAAACCAGGACACCCGACTTGATTTACAATCCACCGCCTGATCCAGGCGCGGGCACATTAGTCAGGAAGAGAGACGTTAGAATTTTTTGAAGCCATAGTAAACAGTCTCCTAAAATGCGTTTTAATGCCCCTTGAGCTGATTGAAAATATTTATCAAGCTTGAAGCAAATTGAAGTTATTAAAGTGTACCAAAAAGATGCCGAAAAAATGTCGTGCGATTTGTGCGTTTCCCAAACGATTTTTTATTCAAGTAGGAGTAGCAACAGACAATAATTGAATCGTCATACACAATATCAACTTTATTATTTTCATTTATATTGTGTAGGTACCAGTTTATAGCACTAGGCATTTCTTGTTCTTCGAAACTAACTTTTTCTTCCCACTAAATGTGCTTATCCAAGCCACTATGTGGATGGACATGTGGCATGAACCTATGGAAATATGTCTTCACAATCATCTCGCTATTAAAGACTATAATTACGTAATTTTCAATACATAATGTATGGCAAAAGATCACAGCAACGCTGTGTAATTTCAAGGACACGTGTAAGTAATAACCGACTTACATTGTTAAGAGCAGAGATTTTTTTAAACACAATTTAACCATCTCAATGGTAACACAAGCCGATATAGAATGAGCCATAAAATTTTTAAACTATCTCCTCTCATTATAAATATATTTAAGATACACGTCCGTTCTGTGGTTCCGTACCTATTAATCACAATAGAACTGAAATATTTTTGTTCAGAGGAAACTAAATTAGCCTGGAACAAACACACAGGCTAATTAATATCCTTACTTAAAATCCGAGTTGGCAACTTGGCATGATACCAGGTAACTCTCAGGTTATTGGATTTTAGTACAAGATTTAGGTAGGTAAACCAAAGAAATCAAGTGGAAACAGGCTTGTTTGCAATATATTAAAAAAAAAACACTTTAAAATGAATTGATATAATATACAGTAACACGATCCGGCGAAGATACCTCTCAATAATAATACTGTACCCAATTTTATGTCAACATTTCATGAAATCAGTCTAGTCATGACGATAATATTTAGTAAGGGCTGATTTTTCAATCTTCAGTTAAACTTATGCGTTAGTTAAAATTGTTACTATCCTCATTCCAGGTCGTCTGTCAAAAAATAATAGAGCCAACATTTATTTGACAGATAATACTATTATCTGGGGATTGGAAAATCAGTACTTAAACAAAGATAACCAAGATTATGGTTAGGTTGATAATATTATAAAAAAATATTGTGTTCTGTTTACAGACCATTAAAAGGTACGTACAGTCAAGTGGTCTAAAATGTATCTATCTTATAAATATGTTACGACGTATTATTCAGAATTAAAATGCACTGGGTCATATTTTTGAGCATTTTTATATACCTACAATCTCATTTTGCTTTGACTGATGTACCTACTCATTGCTAATGAAAATACCAATTACAAATGGGTAATAAGAATAAGCTAACGACTCGAGTGACGACTAGAAATGTCTTTAAAAGTAATATTAATAATAATTCATAGTGAACAACCATTTATACATCAGTATAAGTAAATAAAAAGTGAACTTAAGATGAAGTCATTAAGACGACAAAAAATACACTTTGGCCAGATCAAATCGGCGCGGCGCAAAGTAGAATGGATGGGCGAAGCACTTACACTTAAGTCTCGTTCAACTTACGGAGTGTAGTATAGCTAGCTATCCATGACTAAATGAGTGTTTTTTTTCCTTGGAATATAGAGCAGATGTTATCTTAGAAGTATATTTTTTGTAATTTATTTAGATGAATAGATGTAAATGTACGTAGGTATATGTATCATGATGAATTTTTAATAAAAATAATAAATGTATAAACAACTGAAAACATTGTGATGCCCTGAGTAGACATGTTTTTATAAATACGCTTAAAAATAAACTTCTAAATAATAACTTTCGCGGAAAGTCGAACACGTTCGTGTTGGTGGTTTAATGAAGTTAGTAAAACATTTGATTGAAAATTATTTATAATTCCGTAAAAATGTTTTATTAATTGCATGACAATGATGCTATTAAATAGGTATTTATGTAATTTTGATTAAAGATTTGTGTTTCGGGTTTAAGTCACATTCTGTAGTTTTACCCCCTGATGTCTATTATCTTAGAAAACCGATAAGTATTGTTGATCGATAAGGTTATCCCTTTCGGTCTTGTCAATATATCTTTAAGATCGAAAGGAGTTAGCAATAGTTATCGCCGTTATCGGCTTGCTAAGTTAGGACGTTTATGAAAAAGGGAGTTAATATATAGACTAAACCGTTATTGCGGTCTCGTATTTCTCATAATAATATCTTCATACATTCAATACCTTATAAATGTAACGTTGTTATTACGATTTTAGTGCTGCCCCCGTAAGCATAAACGCAGTAACTAATTTTGAAGTGTCAATCAATTGTTCACTTTATTCAACTGAATTATGTTCTGTTATTAACATTAATTTAAAACTACTTATGTGACTTACTTTAAAACATTTACTGTGTTTATGCTTACGGGGGCAGAGTGGCAATAATGAAATGAAGTTTCAGTGAAGCGACACTTATTATAATGTATAATATATACTTTAATATAATAGGTATATACTTCTTCATATATTATCTATATACATATATATTTCAGTCGTTCTCACAGAGTTTGCCCGACATTTACACACAACCCTTTCTGCCATAAAACGCAATCACAAAACAGTGGGTTTAACTAGAATACAGCTGTACCACGCCTGCTAAGTGAGTTAATGTAGAGAGTTGACTGTCGCTTGTCATACAAATAATAATAATAAAAAAATATATAATATTTATGTAGTATGTAATTATTTAATAAGTTACCCCCTTATACATAAAAGTCTGCAAATTTAACAAGCCACTAATAATTGTTTGTCCCTTTTGCTCTTATGGACACATTGTTTAGACCGAAAGGGACAAACAATTATTAGCGGCTTGTTGAGTTAGCAGACGTTTATGAATAAGGGGGTAAGTAGGTAACTTCTGCATCTCTTCCTCATATAAGTATAATAATTTGCCTTAGAATAATATTTGATTCATTCAGTGATTCGTATTTTGCCTTAGAATAATATTTGATTAATTCAGTGGAATGCTAAAACTGACTATACTATCATAATTTTGTATGGTAGCCGCATAGCGTATCCCCAAGTGAGCGAATTCATTCATTAAAAGGCGCCACGCTTTCAAGGCTCAAATTGCACATTCCATACGGAGCCCTCGTAACGCCACGTTTATTATTTATAAACTTCGTGATGTTATTTACGCTTTTCATTAAGTACCTACAAGCCATGAATAATTTCAGCACTCGCAGAGTAATAACTGAGCAAAGTTCTTCCTTTCCAATCCAATTTACGAAAATCAAGCTGTTTTGAATCTGCGCCCAAATCGTTTTTTGATTCAAAGGCGCGAATGAATTACCCATGGATTCTGCTGGGGGAATTATTTGATGTAATGTATGCGGGCTTACTGAATTAATGAAAATAGGTGACGTCGGACTATGTCGCAATGCACACAATGGTTTCTCCTTAGTCTTCATTTGTATCGTGTAAATAAAACGTTCAATTTTCGTAGGAATGTATCTTTAGCCGTATCATGAGTTTACAAGTATAGTTTAGGTTAGTGTTTATTCGATACATAAAGCAGTGTGCCGACCATGAGTTGCCGCCGCGCCGCCAGTTTAACGAATTCGTTTGATAAGCAATTATAAATTCTGTCACCTGGCGTATGGTGATAAGATACACATAGTACGTATACACCTGTCTCTCGGACGCAAAAATTAGTACATACCTTAAAATTGCAGGCGGTCTTAAGAAGAAATGAGAGCTGTCTTTTACCGTATAAACGTATTCTCCTGTTTCCTTCCTGGATTCTGACATGGTAGCAATTTTTATTTTTTTTATTTTACTATGCCCATGTCGGTATGTTATGCTTTAGAAGAACATCAAGTTCTTATTATTATCAAAAATATAAATCTTCAAAAACTACGAAAAAAACCATCTTCCTAGGACATGTTAAGTAGAAACACATTATTTTTACTATGCTGCTGGTCAGAAATTACTATAATGTCTTGAGAATGACTTGAGAAAATCTGGCGAAATACATTACTTACTTTCAATAAAACTGCATTTTGACTGAAAATATGATGGAATATGGAAATGTAAACATTTTATGTATCTATTTATTGAATACATTTAGTTTAAATGATTTATGGAAAAAATAAGGTAAGATATTATACCTCTTTTTCAATAGCTTTACATGAACCGTCAAAGAACTGCGAATTAGTTTTATACAGTCCAACATGTTTTTTTAGTACAGATGGTGCCTTTGGTTGCTAGTGCGAGAAGTGGCTCATTTTACGTCAGGTCCAAAACTTCGGAGGGCCATCTGAACTAAAAAACGTCGTACGAGACACGTGCAAAAAGGAAATTCGTATCTCGTGTCGATTTAAAACACTCCCTTTGGTCGCCGGTCGTGTCAAAAACATCGCCACTCGTTTCGAATTTCATATTTTTCGCACTTGTGTCGTAATGTATATTTTGCTATATAAATAATAAGAAAAGTGCAATGTACATTTTACTAGTAAAATAAGAAGGAAGGACTTTGTTAAAATAGTACCTACTTCCTTCTTATTTTACTAGCAAAATGTACATTGCACTTTTCTCTTGGGCGTGTTAGGTCATCCAAAAATACAAAATATGTGAGTCTTTTTCGCAAACAGTCGCGGGTACCTATTTTGACGCTTGCCATAAGGACGAAATTTGCATAAGTACAAATATAATTATTATACTCGCTAAAAACGAACGACATATTAGGTACATTATGTTGGAAGATCATTAGGTATTCAAATCAAACATAGGAAATACAACTTATAATATGAACGTAAAAGAAAACCAATCCATTAAACCTTAAAAGTATAAAGTGAATTATTGATGCCGTGGAGATGAAAGAACATCCTTACGTTAATAGGGTTTCGGGGAAAAGCTTAGTAAAGCACCCAACGTTCAACGCAAAAATATCATCAACAGCAAGTCATGCTAGACGGTCTACATTGCCATAGAAGTTATTACACCACGAATATGCAAGCTAAAAACAAGCCACCGGGAGCGTGTCGTTAGGTATGTGCCATTATATTTTCAGACCAAATGAAGATTTGAAGTCAGTTATAACATACTTACATCAATAATATACAATCCTGACTATTGTTGTCTAACGGAAGTAATGTGGTGGTTTATACTCATGACATAGGTACTTTTGGGATACATTGCGTCTGTGGGAATTATTTTAAATATTATGGCTTAACAAAGGAGCGTCATTGATAACATTGTTAAATAACGGAATGAAAGTAGAAATACCTATTAACAAAATGTTAAAAAATGTTTATACTAACATATTGTATAATATTCAAGTCGAAAAATGTATTATAGATTACACAACTGTTAATTTCTCTAATATTTTAATTTTATTAAAATCAACTCAAATGTAAATGAGAATCAATAAAAAGGAGCTGCTTTTACGCAGGTAAATACGAACTCTGTGTTTCAGTGGTTGCTATAGGTTGACTGTCTAATTGAATACTTGTTGCGTAAAATTTTTATTTTATTAGAATGTTTGGAATTATAAGTGCGTTTTTACCAAGTCACTGAAACCAATAAGTAATCAAGTAGGTATTAGTTGATCCATCAAAATAAGGTTCTGAGCGTAGGAGTATTAAATAAGTATCGGGTAATACTCTGACAAACAGAATAACGGTCCATTTTATGAAGGAAATTTAGAAAAGTCTGGAATATTTTCAAGCAGTTTTGGTGTAGGTACCTATATAAACGAATACTTGTGTTAATAAAGATAGTATACAAATAAAAACTTATAATGTAATAATAAGGCAGATTTGAATAAGGAAATACCTACTAAATTACTCACCCCAAATGAAACCTATTTGAAGTTCAATGATAATAACGAAATTAAACTGTATCGAACATTTCAATCGTCTACATACATACTTTATCTAATCAACACATTTATATCTCCTACAATTTGTTATCAACAACAATAAAGTTTCACGCATTCAGATTCTGCAGAAACGCATATCGACCATAGTTCTTTTGACTTTATCAAACATTCTGTTGGTTTATTCATTGCGATAAAATATACATGAGTAACGTTTTGCCCTGAATCGAGATAGATTTCGACTTGGATTTTGCAAGTTGTCGGTCCTTACCTTTTACGATGGTATGTCGCCTTTAACCTCTGTCGCGGGAAATAAATGTTCTTCCACTTTTACCCTCCACATTGAAAAACAGGGGAAAATATTCACATAGTGTTAGAAACGATTGAAACTTACTACTTAAGGAAAAGGATTAGGCCGTTTGACAAGGGTACTACGGGCTTGGGTTGACGTTACATTTTAATATTTATCCCAGAAAACTGATGAGAGGATCGAAAACATTTAAGCCTGAAACCAAATAACTATAATCCTATAATTTACCTACACGATAAAATTAATTTTCACCCTATTATGTTAATTGTTTTCTAGTTAGCTATAAAGTTTCATCGCTAAACGACCCGCCTGATCTTCTGATCCCAAAAACATGTACTCATTTTAAGGCTGCTTAAGTATTCCGCGGTGCGCCTACGTTCGGAAGTCAGATTACATTGAGTTGGGATGTAGGCACAAAGACTTCATATTACATGCGTGACCTCCCGTTACCTGGGAGCGAGGACCCGCCCTTCGGCCACGATAATATGCTATTGGGAGCTTGATATGCATAACCCTCCATGTCAACCGCACGGATTACTTCGTTAAATTGTCCGTAAGATTGCCTAAAAAATATCAGGTAACCCAGTTTATTAAAAACAATAATACCTACATAATTTTCTACGGACTCTATGTCAAAATTATAGCTATTTTAGAATATGTACTACATTTACACCGACTTACAGAATTGTAACTAATTTTGAATATAGATCTAGATTACATAATGTACGTAACATAGAATGAATACAAAGCATTACATCAGACCATACAATCAACAGTAACTGCTTCAATGTTGATATTTTGTCAGCCCTAGAAGAAAGATCTGCTTTTTACGGTCTCATAAAACCTTTTTATCCCCCGGAACGAAATAATCTGGAATTTTTTGTTGCCATTTTTTCGCTACCAGGAGATTTGCCATCAATTTGTCTAAATTTTTCCATGACAATGTCTACAACTGCTCAGAGATCTAGATTATATTCATGTAGAATTAAAAAAATAATTTATGTATAGAAAATTATTAAGTCCCTATATTTGATTTGTGTCATTCATGATTATTTTTTTAAAATTTACAACAATTAAATAAGAATCGTGTTTCGATTTTTATGGCTAGTTCACTCCATTTTTACAGTGATACCGTATCTACATTTTTAAAACAAGTAACCAAAAGTCTGTGAACGAAATTTAAAGCAAAAATAGAAGTATTTATTCCGAAGAGAGTCAAACTCGTGGCGTTTTGAATCAAAATTCCCACTCACACAACTATTCTGGTCTACCTTCTGGTTAAATGTTTTCCAAGTGGGCTATGCCATACCATACATTACTGAACCTAATAATAAATATCAATGGAGGCTTTGGCATCTGAATCTTTTTAACTAAGTAATAATATTAAAATGTCAACGAATTATTACCTATTACAACTCGGATATTTCGAGCCCAGAGCCCGAGAGGGTAACAGTGTGTTAGATAAATTTTAGCTCTATAATTTTTTGACAGATGACCTAAGAAATATTTGTAACGAACCAATACTTTTATCTAGTTGTTGAAAAAGCAGGCCTATAAATAGTACTTCTTGATAAAGCCCGGTCAGCACAAAATTAACTTAAGTATCTGCCTACTATCTAAAGAAGTGGTTGTCAGACAAGTTTTGTCTTATATTAATTATAAAGTGGATTCCAGATACGATTAGACAGACACTACCAAGGTGGTAGGTAATACTGTCAGCCTCCTGGATACCATCATCACAACATATCTCAAGGTGACCCGAAGAGCATTTATCTACAAGTTTAATATGTATTTCTAGTACCGTTTTAGTCTTGTTCAGCAGTGGACGTCTCTCGGTTGATACGATGATGATGATGTGTCTTAAACGTGTAGTATATTTTTCTAATGTAAATGAATTATGTTACACATATTCATTTTTTAATCAACACTTTAAAAAATGCTGATCGTGTCTACAGGGTGCTCGCGAGCATTCCAAAAGATTTTAATGCTGAATTCCTGAGCATATTTAGAGTATTTAATGTTATATAAAATTTCCTGGATTCGGCTTGGTTCCAGAGATAATTAACCTTTTTTCGAAATAAAGTTTTCGACGTAACTCGTTATAAAACTTCTTTTTGATTACAATTCTACCACAATATGTTCTAATATTACCACATATTTTGCCTGACAATCAAAAAATCAGAATAGACTTAACGAAAAACCCTGTCCCTAAAAAAAATCATTTAACAAATTAATTTTAACAAATTTTTGTTATAATAAAAAGTATTGGAAATGTTATTGTAAAAGTATTCAAAAATCTAAGAAAAAAGTTTTTTTTGTGGAATTCGACATTAGGTGTCAATATTTTTTGTTTATTTTGATGTCAAGAATGCATAGTTAAAATCTTTCGCAATGCTCGCGAGCACCGTATATCATCATGGCTCACGTTTAAAAACGAGCAAATGTATATGTTATATTATAGGTATAATTTGTATTTTTTTAATATTCCAAAGCCCTTCATTGTGTACTTGTCGGTAGGTTCCTTACATATTTATAAATATGTTTGGGCACCCAAAATTGAGCACCAGCATAGTGTCATATTGCTTTCACCGTGACATCGTGTCAGCCTATGACACTTGAGTTAAAGATTGAAATAATACCTGATACATCAAAATCGGTTAAATCATTACGTATTTCTAGAGGTACGTTACGAACTACGAATAAATTCACATACCTACTCACTCACACTGACATACGTGAACTGTGAATTCAATGCTCTCTTTTTGGTATGACATTAATAGATAGAAAAAAATCCTGCTTTTATTTTTTACTAACTTCAAAATAATTCATTGCGGCATTTGTCCGTTCGACATATGTATTAAAATATTGTTTGTACATGTTCCATACAGCTACTCTACAACTCAATTTTAACTGTCAACCTTTGTCGATGTCGACTAAAATAGTTCATTGGTTAATTGGGACTATTGTTTTCAAAGTAAGTTGTTCACAGTCGGTTCGTTATAGTAGGCTCACGTTTTTATGTAAGTACTCGTACTAGTTACCATAACAATAAACCAGTCAAGCCAAGGCCAAACGGCTGTTGGACGCAGACCAGTAATTCCCCTCCCAACATCATTCACTTTGTTTGTCTTCTTTTGCCCAGTTCTTAATAATTTATCACCTGGGACCCTATCCTTTATACAGATGATCAATTATTGCAAAGATAGAGCTGCGCCAAAATAACCCATTAATTTTACTTCTATTAAAATGAATGGGTTGAATAAAGGTTGCAAATAAGTTGTCATAAAATTAAGACTGCTGATGAAAATAGAAAGCCAAGAGATAATATCTATAAGTTTTTAAGGGTACCTAAGTACTCATAAACTTCAAAAACAAGACGACTAGTGAGTGAAGAATATTTAAAAATAAGCCTTATTAATTATTTTACGTTATTTGAAATAAGTTATTGTAATTTCCAGAAAGAGTAATTTTAATACCTGCTAAGATCGAAGTAAAAAGTTTTATTCTTCGTAAAAAACTAATATTTGAGAGTCTTAATTACACGGCTTTCAATAATATAAAACAAGACAAAATGAAGCCTACAAAATAAATACGATTTACTATTAATAGTCGCTAATCTCTAGTCGTGAGCAATAATGTTTTTCTAGTACTATTATATTGTTACGAGTTTCGTAATTGGTATGGCAATATAACTACAACCATCTAGGCCACCGACAAGTGCCTTCTCCATAGGTTTTTCAATTTGTGACAAGTTGAAACGTTTCCTGATAACGCCGTCGTAGAAGCTTTATATTTTCACAGCTTCAAGAGAAATCAGATCTAAGAATTCAGTATGCATTTTACTCGTTGAAGACTGACAGAGAAACAAGGATGTAAAAATTATAGTGTAAAAGTGAGGAGGATAAACGAATGTGTTTGTCGCGTTGACGAGGTTACCATAATCTGCACAATAAAGACGAGATACTAAATATTTCAAACATGGAGCTTTAGTAGTATTCGGCTGTTTCCTCCTTTTTTATTTACAATCGGAATGACGCCCGAAATTATGAGGTTCCGTTTTAAAAATAGGTAGTATGGAGAGAGTAATCTACGTAATGTAGAAAACAAGGCTCGGAACCGGTTTTTTTCGAAAACCTCGAAATAGCCCAATATTTTAAAATGTTTTATATTCTTTATGTAGTACTCAAAATGTTATGAAATTACCAACGTCATATTTTTAAATTACTCCATTAACAAAGAATTGATATACCGAAGAACAAAAAAGAACGAAATTCGAACCGTTCTTTTGTATGAAGTAAAAACCGGTATCCGAGCCCTGGTAGAAAATTTTAAACGTTTCAAAATGTGGATATGGAGGAGAATGGAAAGAATAAGTTGGACGAAGAAGAAGACACAAGAAAATGCGAAGAATTATAGGAGTTACGAGTTTGTTGAGGACATTCGACAAACAGACCAAGCAAAATTGTAAGTCACCTATTTGAACAATATTGAAAGGCAAGACAGAAACCAAAAGAAAAACTAAGATAAAGTTCTATGATACAACATAAGGAAAAAGCTGTAATTCATACAGGGATTTGAAAAGCTTGGCCGACGACCGCGTAACCTGGCGTCTACTCCGCTTGTTCTTAAATTATGATGATGATGAAGTAGCAGAGTATCGAATAATTAAAATAAAAATTTATAATTATCTTTGAAAGAAAAATAGTCTTTGAAAATATCAATTTTTATAATTCTGGGTAATAATTCCCAATAGGTATTCAAAAATTATGCAGGTGAGCAATTCTCTTTATTTTTGCCACTAAAATGAAATATGAAATTTTAGGTAAATTTTATACTATTTCTACTCAGAATCACAAGCCGATTCCATTTCCGTCGAAAAAAAAAGTGTCCCATGATTTTTTTTCCTATTGTGTTACAATTTTCCATACACCTTCTATGGCGGTAACACAAGAGGAAATTCGAAATATGTATGAAATTTTTGGGACAGTTTTTTTTTCGCCGGATATGGAATCTGAGTAATTCTGAGCAGAAATAGTATAAAATTTACCCAAATTTTCATATTTCATTTTAGTGGCAAAAATAAAGAGAATTGCTCAGGTAATAGTCAGTCAAGTTTGTATGAAAAAATGTTAAAAACCTACTACAACCGATTGCTCCAAGATTCCATCATCAGACATGGTGCCAACGGGATCATATCGGGGTTATAAGTTCACGATTCTTTGAGATATCGAGTAACAGTAACACTCATATAAAAACTACAGTCAAATTGATAAACCTCCTCCTTTTTTGAAGTCAATAAAAAATTAACTAAGTACCTATTCTGTTTTCTCTGAAGGTAATAATACATCTGGTTCATGTTCATGATTCATATTTTTCACTTTACAAATTTACAGTTTGGTGTCGCATATATATATAATGTTCATCAAAGTCATTGAGCGTCGCATTGCTGGACAACTCGACCGCCACCAACCTCCCAACCAAGCTGGCTTTCGTCCCGGATTCTCCACTATCGACCACTTACACACAATCAACCAGATTATCGAAAAGTGTACAGAATTCAATATCCCTTTGTACCTAGCATTTGTAGATTATGCCAAAGCAGCATTTGATAGCATTACTCATTCCGCAATAGTTTACGCACTTAAAAATCAAAATATTGACCCTGACCTACATTAGTTTAATTAGAAATATTTAGAATAATAGCACAGCAGACGTTAAGCTACAGCACTCCGGCCCATCGTTCCCTATACAGCGAGGTGTCAAACAGGGCGACCCACTGTCTCCGAAAGTGTTCACAAGCACCCTCGAAGAAATTTTTAAGAGCCTGGCGATTTCCTGGGAGGCGAGGGGAATAGGGTTCGGCGACAAAAGGTTATCAAACCTTCGTTTTGCCGACGACATTGTTCTCTTCGCCCCTTCTGGGTCAGAACTACAGCAAATGCTCCAAGAACTGAGCAGCGCAAGCCTTCAGGTTGGACTTCAAATGAATCGTACAAAGACTCAAGTGATGACCAACAGCACGAAACGTAGGGTCGAGGTAGACGTGCAGATTATACACTACGTTGACGAGTATATCTACTTGGGCCAGCTAGCTATTTTATTATTGACATTCAAAAGTGCTGTATTCTCCTGCCTACTTGAATAAATGCCTTTGACTTTGACTTTGACTAGTCTCTTTCAGCAACAGGCAAGATAAAGAAATCGAACGCCGAATCACAAATGCCTGGAAGAGCTACTGGTCCATGGGAGAGCTAATGAAGGGTTCCTTTCCACTGTCACTGAAGCGTAAACTCGTCGACATGTGTATTCTGCCTGTCCTAACTTACGGTGCTCACAGTTGGTCACTCACAGAGATTCAGAAGTCCAAACTGAAGGTTTGCCAACGCGCCACGCCATGGAGCGCAGCATTCTAGGGGTCAAAAGGACCGCCCGTATCCGAAACATCACGCTGCGCTCCAGAACGGGGATAGCTGACGTAGGCAGAAGAACCGCTAGGCTCAAATGGGATTGGGCCGGCCATGTCCACCGTATGCATCCGGATAGGTGGGCTATCATAGCCACCAAGTGGATGCCAGAAACGAGGCGCGGGCGAGGCAGGCCCAAGCGGAGATGGCAAGAAAGGACCTTGATACCTTCCGGAACAACTGGTCGTACCTCTCAAGGCCGTACCCCAGTTGTACCTCTAAATTGTTTTATCCCAAAACTAATAAATACGTAGGTAGCCTACATCTGGGAATGACCGATCTCTCGTTTTTGTTAGATTTTAGCATCACAGTCCTATTTTAATTAAAAAATGTGTCTACATAAAAAGAAAACCAATAACAGCTAAGACCGGTTTGGCCTGGTAGTATTTATTTTGGCGCTGTGCGTCTATTATTTGTCCTACCTTCAAGAACAAAAATCTCAACGTATACATCCATTTTCATTTCACTCTCTCCAATTAGGTAGCAGCAAATATTTAACGGAGATTAGGGCTATCAGCAACCTTAGTCATCGGACTCTTCTTATCAGTTTAGTATTACGTCCATTTGCAAATGCAACTGTCATACCTACTGATAATCCAACGGATTTACAACCGGATCCGAAAGTTGAAATTGATTAAGAGAATAAAAAAATATTGGCTATAAGAAGTACCTACAAGGTATCCCTAAAATATTGGTGAAACTACTGTTTAAGGACACAAAGATCGATATAATTATGTAGGTAAACCATTTTAATAATTTATAATAATTATAACTTATAAATGATAATTATCATCATGTAATCATGGAATTATAAAGTACCTACGTACTTAATTTGTTAGCTTAAATTGCTATTTGTACGGAATCTGTTGAATTTTAGGTATACTTATTGTGTATCTGCTAGTTACTGCCTACCAAAAAGTCTGATGCGTAGGATAAAAACTAGAAGATCAGTAATATTTGACTACCTGCATATGCCCATGCCCAATTACCCGCGATCAAGGGCCTAAAGTAAACTCGTGCACGGCTATCTAGGCATGATGGTTTTCTAAGTTTATTTCCTTATCGTGACACGCATTCATAGTAATTTTTAATTGTTTCTTTATTTAAACATGAAAAACCTGATATTTTCAAGCGCGGATCCAAGGGGGGGCAATGGGGGCACTTGCGCCCCCATCACACTAGACTTATGCCTATATGCCTAGGTGCTGTTTTAAAAATACTACCATAATAATATCATCAATCAATGCTTTTTATCATCGTCTTCACTTCGTGGTTCGTGGAAAGGAATCTACCTTCAAGATCAAAGAGTCCTTCGCATTATTAAACCTGATCGTTGGCATGTAGGACTATTCGGTCTCGCGAGGTTTCCTCGAAACCATTAGACCTACGAGGGCTACGAGTATGTAGGTAGGTACCTATTTATGGTGTCGAGACTTCAAAAATATATTAATTTTATTCAATACAAATATACTTATTATAAGCGGGTGTAGGCGTACTTTACAAGATGTAGGTAGGTACCTACCTAATTCATCTAATTAATATTCTATGATACTCACATGATCAAAAAGTTTATGGTAATTTATTCCGTACATTACCTAATATTTAAAATCACAGGTTAACAACCTTGCAAGAATAATAAGCAAATCACATAGAGTTTACGCTTAATGTTTTTATAATACTCACAACAAAAAGCCGGCCAAGTTTAAAATCCACTCTTCACTTGCACAAAATATGTTTTAAACTAGAGCAAACTCATTGAAACATCATGAAGAGTACACATGCTCCATTATTACGCACAGCACAACACTACTACGGAAAAGTTTAAAGAATTTTCAGCAACCGCGATGTACAGGAGTAGGGTACGTGACGTAAGCACGGCACGACCTCCACGGACGACAGCCGCGGCCAAACTGATTGTAGTGAAAATCGCATGGCAAGATTGGAAGGAGTTGGGTTGGACTCGGATTGGAACTCGATTCCGGGCGTCGTCGGTCAAAGGTTATAGCGATCCAGCAACCACAAAGGTTCAGTTTTGTTAACGCGGGAGGTCACCGTTGAGTAAAATTCTACCCGCGGTAATTAGTATCGTTTCATTTAATGGTGTAACTAATCCCGTTGCCCTTTCCAAATAAGGTCCTTGTTTCGACTTGACACATTACAAACGTGTAGAAATTTAATAGTTCAATTATGAGATTACAGTTTTAAATCTGATGCTAATCAAATTTACAAAAATTACAGTTAACCCACTTACGCCGACCAGGTGTTATACCACCGATTTTTTTTTTTTGATAATTGTAGTGTTTTATTGACAATTAATCACTTTATCGTAAAAAATCCGGGGGGGGACGGGGGGCGTCACAGGCCTCCGTAGGCTACGGCTATCGCTTACTATCGGACGGTCCATGTGCTTATTTGCCACCAACATAAAATTATTACTGGTAACGTTATTAAATCGTTAATAAACTACTTTTTATTTTCCGAGACCCGTGACAATTGTCGCAAGGTTTAGTACATAACAATTCTCATTCAATCTTGACATGAGGTTCGGCATATGTCGGGATTTCGCTACAATTGTCATGTTTTTTGTGACAATTGTAATTTTGCTTCACAAAATACTAGTTAATTACTGCTGATTTATTAAAGTTCCTGCACTACATTTTATGTTGGTGGCATACTAACGCACGGCCCTTCCGATGGTAAACGGTAACTGTAGCCTATAGTACGCCCCAGATTGGAGAAACAGTAAATTTACAATTGTAGGACTTGTCAATGTGGTGAAATTGGAGCCAGGGGTTTCTCTGTGAATCTATCTAAAAATAGTTGAATGACTGGATCGACACTTCATCACCTCCATTTTTTAGGGTTCCGTCTGTACGTCTGTCTGTCCGCAAAATAGCTCAGCGGCCGTTAGTACTAGCAATTTGCAATTTGGTACAGGTAGGTATACAGTGTGTGGTCTTTAACACGGGAGAAAAATGAAATGAGTGACTCCTTAGACTATCAGCAATAATCCTGTAAAGGTCCCGGTGTTTCAAAGTGGTTAAGTTCGGAGATATTGTCATTCAAAGCTATGGACCTTTAGTACTGGATCTTGGCATCACGATGTCGTAGCTTGTCAGTCGCAAGACATCTTGATAGTATACCAGGTAGGAAGTCATAACAATAATTTTGTTTGCATTTTTACACTAATTTGATACGGATTTAAAAAAAAAATTGTACATTTTTCAATGATTCAAAAATGATAAGTTATTGATAACTTTTAATTCAAGTAAATGAACCCATAATAATGAAAAATACATGAACAAAAAATTACAAATTTTTTTTTTTTTTTAATTACAATATGTGGAAATGATTGTTGATCAGCTTATTAATGCACCGTTTAAATTTTCACCCCGGTTGTAGGCCACACACTGTATGTATAAACAAAATGGTACAATGAAATAAAGAACCATATATACCTATATATATTTTATTATCCTCCTCTAGTAGTAAAGTGGGGATGATTTTTTCATTTTGCTGTAATCCTATTGTGTGGGGTATCTTTGAAAAAGAATAAGGGTCCTTAAAGAAAGGTTTTTCTAAAGTCAATATTTTCGGAGATCACTGCTCCAGAAGAAAAAAAAATGTGTCCCCTCCCTCTAACGTTTGATCCGTGGGTCCAAAAATATGAAAATCTTGAATAGTGGGCTTATAAAATACCTAAATTAAAATAAAATTATTTCGAACATAATCGGCCCAGCCGTTTTTGAATAGCTACGGATCCCTACACTGAGTTTTTTAAATGTTGTAATCCGTTTAAAAAAAACCGGGGGAGGGGGCATACTTCATCATCATCATCATATCAGCCGAAAGACGTCCACTGCTGAACATAGGCCTCTCCCAAAGATTGCCACAATGACCGGTCCTGCGCCACCCGCATCCAGCGGACTCCTGCGACCTTCACCAGGTCATCAGTCCACCTTGTGGGGGGCCTACCCACGCTACGCCTTCCGGTACGTGGCCGCCACTCAAGGGGCGGGAAGGGCATACTTCACTTATACATAATTTTAAAAGCCCTTAAAATTTAAAATATTATATCCCACACGTCTAATTTAATCATCCAATAATCTTATCTATATTTTATAAACTATGGAAAACGCCCGATAAGAGCATAAAATTTACCATCACATCGAAGTTACCCATTCACTAAATATTGTAATTAATAAATATATTGTACATATACATATTATATAATTAATGTAAGTAGATTTAGCAGTTAACTTAAGATTATAAATGATCTCTCGTAGTTGCATGCTGCACAGCAGCAAGACATGTCGACCCTGTAAATAGTTTTTTAACATCGCATGAATGTATTACGCAAACCTGCAACTAAATAAATTTTCATTTTCATTTTCATAAACGCGAACCGCTTCAGCTCATCTAGAGCGTAAACTTGTAGAAGTCTTCCATTCCACTGTATAGGTACCTTGCTCCAGTAGAATCCAATAAAAATATAAAACCTTAAAACTTGCATTATTTAATAATCACGCACTTTCAGAACACAATTTTGGTCTTATCGCTAGCTTAATATCTTAAATTTTGAGTCGATTAATTTTTAGTTAAAATTATTGATATTTATTAGTACTTATTAACGTTTAAATAAAAAAAAAAACGAATGTATTTCGCAATTTTATTGACAACAAAATTATATTTAAAGTCAGCCATATTTGCTTTTTTTTCGGGCACAACAAATCCACGGACTGCCCGATCGCTTAAAAAAATTCGTACAATAGCTTAACACGTTCAAGGGCGTAGCTGCTATAGCATTCAGGTTAAGGCCCCCTTTATATGACACAAATGCTATATCAGTCTTTAATCGTGCCCCTTTTTTTAACCAGAAATGTTAGAGAATTCGCTCCGCTATAGAAAATACCCATAGTCCTCGACTTACTGTCACGTTGTACCAAACCTGGATAAGATTACTGTCACATTACATGATTTTTGCTTAGTTTTTGAGTAAGCGACAACCTCACCTCCTTGCCCTCTTTTTACGCGCACAAATGCATATAATGCTATAGCAGTCGCGGTAGTATGGGGATTTGTTCAGATATGCGGCATGTGCACCGGGAGAGTGCAAATACATAAGATGATGTTTAAATCGTTGTAAATACTGTTTTTATCTATTATTTCTATATGTTTTGAATACGTTGCTGTAAAGAATTTTAGTAGGTATTTATTTTTTACTGTGAAATGAATTGGAGATGAATTTAAATATGTGAAAGGTAAATTAAAATATTTCCATCAATATGTTCGCCGTTGTGTTTCGCTTACGTTTTCAAGAACATAATATGGTCGATAATTGGCTCTAGACTTTTAGTACTGTTTGTTTACAGCATAACGGGGGCATAAATACATTATTAGTCAAATATATCTGTAATATTTGTAATAACTAGACGATGAAAAATAGAACACGAAAAAGTTGTCAGGTTGTTCGAGGAGGCAACTGATAAATCTTCGGAAGAGGTTTTAAGTGTCGAGGAGTCGGAACTATCAGCTAACAAACGCGAACTGGTGTGGCAGGACAATGATATAGAATTTTACTGGCATATGTAATCGACTCCTGACTAAGTTATTCTATAGCAGTCGAATGCTATAGCAGTATGCGTCCTTAACTACCATATTTCTCATGTGTCATAATGACACGCATGCTATAGCATGTACAAAATTTCCATACAAATTTATGTGTCATTTTTGGTCGGAAGCCAAACTCCTTACCGTCCGTGAACGTGTTGAAAGGCCTCCTCTCCTGGTCTTGTCTTTATTTTTATAATAGTATAATATACAACCCTTGTTTAAGAGAGGTCAAAAAAGGTGAGTGGCGTGGGTGGGGCTTCGCCTAAAATTGTTATTAAAGACGCCACGAGCATTTTTTGACTCAGTTAAACAATGTTGCATACAATACTTTTTCTACGACCACACACTTATTTTCAAATAAAATTGTAAATTTAAGAAATATTTTTAGTCAAACACAGTTTTTTGAATCATTAAGGTATGGCGGGAGACGTCAAAATTAAAAAAGAAAGCTCCTCTATGGTTAACTGTTCATCAGAAATTACATTTCAAATTAGGTTGGCAGCCATGTATTTCATTAAGTCTTGTATACACGAGGTGTCTTAAAATGCAAAAAACGCACTGCGTGTAAACCCGAATGCGTTTAGAGGGAATAGACAATATAGACTTATCTTGACATCTGTCAGGTAAGGGCTTAAAGGTATGTTGGCGGGAGTAGAAAAAATATTTAATACGACTAGTAGTTTATGCAAAATTAAAACATGAGTGTGTTTTACGAAACGAGCGTAGCGGGTAGGTTCGCACGAGTGTTTACTTACCGAGTTATATTTTATCTAAACACATGTTATAAAATCATGATCATGACTCGTGAATTATCGCAGTTATTATGTTTTGGTAAAATATTCAAGTTAGAAGTTTGTGCTTCTTATTCAGCCGCTAGTCCGTATGTGAGCATTGTCGTGGAGGGTATTTTTTAAGATCTGAGGCAGATCTATAACTTAGAATTACATATTAATTTAACTGAAGTAAACATGTATGCATGTACACAATAAACATCGCATCACATCATCAACCTATCTTAGTCCACTGCTGGACGAGGCCTCCCCACTAATGCCCCGGCTACGACATTGGTCTAAGGCGACCAGCGGCGAGCGAATCCATGAGTTGGAGCGGGATGCCGATATGGGTACGAGAGGGAGCACCATACGTTTTCCGCTAAGCCGGTCGCCTTAGACCGATGTCGTGGTCGCGGCGTACCTAACTATGCGTCAACGCACCAGGAGGTAATACCCACAATCGCCATTCTGGGCAAATGAGTTGGCGATCGCAGTAATAATATGTCCATTATGATGACGCTGCTACCCATCATCTATCCTTAATAATATGAATGGTCAGTGACAATTCAATCCCTTAGTCGATTTTTAAGACAGCCACGGGTGGAGTTGGGATGGTGAAAAATGTATTCTTACTGCAGTCCCCATGCGGCGTATGTAGTTAGTTATGTACAGAATAATGTATTACAAATAGGAATGTACCGAAGAGAAGTTTCATACATTGCGAAACTTCTATAGAGAATGTTCTCGGCAATTTCAATCTTACAAGCTATCTAATCATGCCAAAACCGTTGGATATACATACCTTTTAAGGTATATTTTTATGCCTTGTTAACTCAATTGTAAAATATAATATTCTTCATAACAGTTTGTTATAAGTTCTAGTGGAAACATTCTCAATCCCGCAATTATGTTCTGTAACTTGTACATTGCTAATTACAAATGAAATGAAGATTTCACAGTCTTTTATTCTGTTTCACCAATCCCGACGCAGAATTTGATCCACTTTCCGGTTACCGATTGAGCTGAAATGTATTATGTACTTGTACATACTAGTTTATATCATTGCATCTAGGGATGCAACTAGTTCTTAAAACTGTGGCTTGAAACTAGCAGGGCAGTGGTTGAATTATATGTATACCACATGACACTATGTACTGATAACAGGCAGAGGCCTTGTATTTTGTATTTTTCTAACAATAAAAAATATATCTTTCAGGAGGACTATCACCATTTACTAACGCGGTTCAGTTTAGGACCTAATTTCAATCGCGATATGGCAGTTCCATAGAATAATTACTGTCAAAAATCGACAAGTCAAACTTAAACTGAATCGCATTTTAGAAAATGATATAATAAGTACTTAATATATCATTGATTTTAGATGTCACGGTAGGCCTGTTTACTTACTAACTTTCATTTACAAAACTCTCAGTATAATTTTATCCCGCTGGAAAAAAGTATCTCCACAGATAGGAGAACAAAGTAAAATTGGTATGGTATGTACATTATAAACACGTCATCCGGGATTGAACATTTTGTACCTAGGTAGAGGTAGTCAAAATAATTATTATTACGTTTGTTTTTCTAATTTATGCGACCTAATCTTGTCTACCTACAAAAAATAATGAGAGCCAGACTGTTACTGTAATGATGCATAATGTATGTGCCTGATAAAACATGAGAGCAATATCGGAAGTTAACAAATGCATTAAATTTGAATCGAAGGAGCATAGACTAGTTATGGTCACTATAGGGCCAATACCATTTTATAAAAATACACGTTTTTATTTAATAAGAAATATGCATGTTTTTTCTTCGATTATACTAGTCATTATATTGCCAAACATACAAACACGCCCAAAGTATCAACCATTGTGCGAAAAATTAAATAGGTATTACAATCACTATACGTTTTGGTTGATAAGTGGTCATTTTGTGGCGCTCGTTTGTGACGTCACATTACCCAAGTTCTATGTCATGAGCATGAGCGAAGTGTTTGGTGCACAAAATTATTATTTTAGCGACTTACATCGTCACACCTAGCGATTATACCGATAGGTACCTTAAGATGCACTGTAAGCTCATCACCAAACACGAGAAATACCTAAAATATGTATACTATATAGCTCTACAGCTAGCTTTCTCTCTATAGCGCTGAGATACGGATATAATATGTATACATTGATACATTCTGTGAGATATATCATATAAAGATAATGTAAGGTGCCTCAAGATACCGAGTTATAATATACAGGGCGTCCCATAACTATGGGACATGAAGGGAAAGTACCTTAAATATTCTAGAGAGGATATTTTTGCAGAAAGAAGACTTTATGTCATTTACAAAACTGCATTCAAAGTATTTCAAAAAAATTACTTGCTTCACCCCGCAATCGAACTAACTACAATGTTTTTTCGAATATTGTTTAAGACACTATGTTTACTATGTTTTTTAAGATCTATTTTTATTATTTATCCATTCTTTCGAATGACGTCGTAAAATTATAAAATAAAAAAAAAATCGTATTAAAGTAGGTTCGATGCCTTGAAAAGGCTAGATTTTTTGTTTTTTTTTTTAATGCAGTATTATTTATTTTAATTTTCAAAATAAAATAAAGACTTCTTTCAGCGAAATAACTTTTCTACAATATTTAAGTTATTTTCCCTTCGTGTCCAATAATCTTGGGACACCCGGTATAGTTATTAATACATATACCGTAACGTATCTTATAGCTCACTGCTCATTCATATTAATATTACAAAAAGTTGAGCAGGGAAATACCTACGTGGTCATCATACACGTCGATTTTCCGAATATTATCCGACTGCGCTTTTATGAAATCGGTTTCGGCCAATCTCTCTAAGGGGTCCATATTGGCACTTATACAATTTTTTCTTCGAATATTTTTACTAATACCGTTTTTTACTCATAATCATCATTACTCCGAAAATTTTTTCTCATACTTTTTTCTTACTAAAAATTATACTTCTACCTACAATGTTCATAACGATTTTTATTTCGAAATTTTATCCTCCTAAAGTCGTCAAGTAGATTAATCTATACTCATAAAGTTATTTGAAATAAATTGTTTATTTATAAACATTTTCCCATTAGGTTCACTCTGTTGTGGTATAATTCTTTTATGAATAACATAAATTATGTAGTCATAATGGGCTTTGTGCAGAAACTGTTGTGACATACTCAACTTTAGCATATTTCTTTGTGGCAGATTTCGAGTTGTTCGAATATTATTCGAGCATAATTTCGATGCTCCTATTTATGATGAGGCATAATCTGGATGTGCATAAAAAGTATCGGCATAGTTTGTTTTAGCATAACAGAGAAGGAATAATTACAACCTCTCAATATAATCGAGGTAGTAGTAATATTCTATACGTTACTTACTGTGTTACTGAGCTGAGTACTTTCTAGGTTGCTAAAAAAAAAAATAACCTCGAAGACTTTGCTCCCGCCTTAGTCTTCTAACCTAACCTATCAGAGTCGGATCTGCCCCGGAAGGTTTTGTTCGCTCGCATCGCTCGCTCACTGCAGAAATTTTCACCCTCACAGCAAATTCTGCCTGACGAAAAAGGCAAGTTTCGAACATATGGCTACATGCCCAAAAAAAAAATGCAAATCTAATTTCTGTCTTATAACACCGCGTAATTAATGATATGCCAAGATAGTTTCGGACAAAATAATATTCGAAATATTGTTAAGCCAAGTGATGTTTCTGTCTCATTAAGTTGATGCCAAAATAGATTATGTGCAGGTAGCTAGTTTACAGTAATAGTACGATTTATATTTCATTAAACAAAAATAATTCATACATAACCAGTACAGATAAAAATAAATACCTATAACATTAGAATATATAGCATAAAATAAGTATAGTGAAAAATTATATAAACATAAAAGTTAGTACTAAAAATATGTATGAAAAACAATATTATGAACATAAATAATTCTATGTGATGATGATTATGAACAAAGATTATTCTAAATACCGATCATTATGAAGTTAAATTGTATAAGAAAAATTTTCGGAGTTCCAATAATCTAAGTTGCAATTTTATAAATACTTTGGCGCACCCCTCTCTAAGCCCTGCTTCATAATTAATTAATCCTTAGAACACAAAAACAATTTAAAATATTACAAAAAACCGCGCCAAAATACAAAAAGAAACCATATAAATAGCTGGTTGACATAGGATCGGCAGCATACCGCGTCTTATGCGAAGTCTCGTCACGTTACGTTCCACATAGTGTTGTGTTTCGGAAATTGGCGCGTTCATGATACAATTTTACTATTAAATTAAAATAAATCTTAAAAATAATGGTACCCATCTTGTGTTTCAAAGTAATAAGGATAATAATAAAAATCAAGTCACGTGTACATTCTACGTTATATTCAAACTTTCGAATTGTAAGAAATACTTTTTATATGATTTAGTTTTTCCACAATAAGTCATTCTCTTTCCCTCTCTTAGTTTGCCATTTTGTGTAATGTTTATAGCTGATAATGTTTATAGGTACAGTCACGTCTAATAATATATATACATTTCGGAACGTAACTATGTCAAAGGTATAAGGTTCAAAATCGTATACATAATATTATTAGAGCCGACCGTACCATAGAAAATGAAATGGAGATTATTATTATTAATAAGTATTTTAATCTTAGGAGTCTTAAAGCTTTTTCTTAGTGTGAATAAATTAAATAATAATTACCTAGGGTACCTAATTGGTTATTGTCACAACGTATTTCAATTAATTTGATTGCAACCTTTTATTGGCCGTAGTTCAGTGGCCGTTAATACTAGAAATCTGCAATTTGGTACAGGCATACATATTAATCATGCCAACAAAGTAGTACAATAAAAACAAAGAAAATATTTTTTTTTCGGGTACCTCCCCAACTGGTGAAGTGGGGATGATTTTTTTTTTATTTACTGTAATCCTATAGTGTGGGGTATCATTGAATAGGTCTCTCAAAAAAGAATAAGGGTCTTTGAAGAAAGTTTTTTTCTAATGTCAATATTTTCGGAGATAATCGCTCCAGAAGAACAAAAAATGTGACCTCCCCTCTAACTTTTGATCCGTAAGTCAATATGAAAAATGTGAATAGTGGGCTTATAGAATACTTTAAAATAAAACTATTTCCAACATAATCGGCCCAGCCGTTTTTGAATAACAACGGAACCCTACACTGAGCATGGCCCGACATGCTCTTGGCCGTTTTTTTTTTATTTTGACCGCGAGTGTAGGAGACAAATTTAGAAAACCCATTATTGCTATCGCCAATATTCGAACTTGGAATCTCCAGCTTTGTAGGTGTTCAATAGCAACAATGCTAGTGAGGCTAAGCTAAGTTGTTAAATTAATACGTAGGTATCTACATATATTATGTGTGGCTCTTAATAATATTTAACAACTGTATTTTATTTTTATTTTAATACTAGCAGTTACCCGCGGCTTCGCGGTAACTGCTAGTATTAAAAAAGTATTAAAAAAGTATAAAACCGATACCCGTCTTGATTCTTTCACTTCGTCACCCTTTTTAACTTTTTCAGGGATTGAATTTTCAAAAAACCTTAAACATACCTTTACTCAATTACTTTAAAGAATACTTTTGCGAAGTTTTGGATCAAATAGTTCAACTAATCTTATTTCGCCATACAAACTTTGGACCCCCATTTCAACCCCTTAGAAGGTGAAGCTTTCTTAGTGCTCGTCTACACCATAAAAGGAACCTACGTGCCAAATTTGGAGTCTATAGGACCAGGGGTTTAGGCTGTGCGTGCATCTTTATAAGGAAGCTTCTTCTTTTATATATATAGATAAAAGATAAATAATAAAATTATATTGTTATTTTTCGAATTTTACCCCATTACACCATAACCGTGTACATAGTATTTCACGTCCGCCGCGTTAAAATTAAAAATCGTTATTGTATTCGTGATCTACGTCCCGATAAACCATAAAAACGATACCCAACTTGATTTTTTTCACTTCGTCACCCGTTTTACCTTTTTCCGGGGGTTGAATTTTCAAAAAACCTTTAACATACCTTTACTCAATTACTTTAAAGAATACTTTTGCGAAGTTTCGGATCAAATAGTTCAACTAATCTTATTTCGCCATACAAACTTTGGACCCCCATTTCAACCTCTTAGAAGGTGAATTTTGTAAAATCCTTTCTTAGTGCTCGTCTACACCATAAAAGGAACCTACGTGCCAAATTTGGAGTCTATAGGACCAGGGGTTTAGGCTGTGCGTGCATCTTAGAAGGAAGCTTCTTCTTTTATATATATAGATAAAAGATAAATAATAAAATTATATTGATATTTTTCGAATTTTACCCCATTACACCATAACCGTGTTCATAGTATTTCACGTCCGCCGCGTTAAAATTAAAAATCGTTATTGTATTCGTGATCTACGTCCCGATAAACCATAGAAACGATACCCAACTTGATTTTTTCACTTCGTCACCCTTTTTTACCTTTTTCTGGGGGTTGAATTTTCAAAAAACCTTTAACATACCTTTACTCAATTACTTTAAAGAATACTTTTGCGAAGTTTCGGATCAAATAGTTCAACTAATCTTATTTCGCCATACAAACTTTGGACCCCCATTTCAACCCCTTAGAAGGTGAATTTTGTAAAATTCTTTCTTAGTGCTCGTCTACACCATAAAAGGAACCTACGTGTCAAATTTGGAGTCTATAAGACCAGGGGTTTAGGCTGTGCGTGCATCTTTATAAGGGAGCTTCTTCTTTTATATATATAGATTTGGTTGATATTTTTATCGAAATGATTGAATTCCAATTTTAATGCAAGTACAGTTTTAGTAGTAAATCTTACGCTTATTTTAGATGACATTTTAATTTTAAACTTACCATTTATTTTTCAATTGTGATGTATTGAATGTTATCTGTTTTGTGTACCTTTGAAATAAAAATTAAATAAGATATAGCTACTGCGCCGTGTTCACAATTTATTCTATGAACACTACACATACACATCTCTACACATGAACACGAAAAGTTTTCTCCCTCCTAAAATAGAGTGAAATCCTTTAATGGGTTTGCTCTTCGTTTACTCCCGTAAACGTTTTAGTGTTTTGCGTTTCATTTTATTTGTTTTATTCGGTGCCAAAATATTTATCGAGCTTTAGAAACAATGCAAAGTATTTCTAGGAATTTGGTTTAAAATTTACACAATTTTTATTGTAGAGCACATAGTTTAATAAGTGATGCTAGAAGCAGATCTATAGGTATATATAAAATAAACTCGCCAAGTTCACCAATGTGGGATTCGATCCCACATCCTAATCTTTCACGACTGAGGCCTAAAACCTCTCATCCACAGCCACTCGTCTCAGCGGACATCAGTCACTTTTCGGATATTATATTATAATATCTTATAATTATAAATACTTGTAGATATCATTTTTACAAACTTTATCATATAGTCAAAGGCAAAATAAGGTGTACACAACAATGTTCAAAAATATGTCCCAGTGCACTCTAATTCTGTCTAATAAGAACTTCGTAACATATTTATGAGCGGATTCTTTCGATACTTATTTGAGTTGCTTGTTTAGAAAATGATGTTAAAATAATGTTAACCCTTAGGTGCATACAGTATCAAAAACGATACGACCGAAATGACACATGTCAAAATAAGTAATCAATTGCGACTGTCACACTGAGCAACAGAGTTCTAATTGGCATCGATTGTTTACATAAGTAATTTCAGAAATAGAATGTGTGATACCATATGCACCTAAGGGTTAAGATCTGCTTAGAAAATAATAAAATCACATGTACTAAATGTGACGAAGGTAGGTAACAAATCTAATATATCGAGCCCAAACATTTTGTCTCCTGATGTTACAAATTTTGGGTACGCGTAAACATGAATCCACTTGCCTAATTGTCGTTGAAATTGGTACAAAATTACCAGTCCTTAAATTGTGAACCGCTTGGAATCGGGAGCTGTTTGAATCGGTTTTATATCGTAAATAAACAGGTCCATCGAGAACTCTTAAATATTAGGTGGGTCGGTAATATTTAGGAAAAAAGACTTGGTCCGAAAAATTATGCAACCAATATAAAATATAGGGAGTACCTTAGATCAGTCTGTGTTCCAACGCTTATATACATACAAGCTATGATAATTTAAAAAGCAATTTGTTGTGATGTATTGTATTGTTAAACTCATAAAAATATACGAGGAGTAACACGAGGAAACCGAATAACTTTGACAGCGTTCCGTCTTGGGCGTTAACGTTTGAAACCCTCGTTACGCTCAGGACTCAAATTACACATACATTGCATTATTGTGTAATCCATTACTTCATACGAGTTTCAATAAACGCCCTCGCCGCAAATACATAATCTTGATCCCTTGTGACACAACCTTCTTTTACATATTTTTTCTAATCCCATACTTTTACGTGTCGTGTCGTGAACACACCTTTAAGCTCCTACCTTATAGATGTCATGACAATTCTATATTGTCTATTCCCTATAAACGTATCTGGGCATACACACAGTGCGTTTTTGGATTTTAAAACACCATGTGTATACAAGACGTAATGAAATGCATGGTTGCCAACCTAATTTTAAATGTAATTTCTGACAAACAGTTTTTTCTAAATTTTAGTCTTTGTGGACAGGCAAAAGCACTAAGCCACACTGCCTTGATAAATAGTAAACCATAAAGGAGCTTTCTTTTTTAATTTTGACGTCTCCCGCCCGACCTTGATAATTAAAAAAATTGTATTTGACTAAGCATATTTTTCAAATTTACAATTTTAACATATTGTGAAAACACAAATCAAATTATTTATTAACTAAATATTTTGATTTGTACTTTTAATTTTTCTCCAGTAGTCACACTACTTAATACTATATAAATTATAAATATTAGATGTCATATACCAAAGAAAAACGACCAAGATCACCTATGTCCGAGGTGGGGATCGAACCCACGTACTCAGCTTTCGCGGCTGATGCCTGTACCCCTCGGCCACTCGGTCTTAGCAACCACCGGTCAAATTTCTCGGGTATATGCAATCCCTTACAAGGCTAGGCGCCTTTGACCATTCTCTAAGGGCAAGCACTAACTACATGCCTGCACCTCCTATTTAGAATACTTTACAGTTTTCTAGAATAGCTAGAGAGAGATGGTGCTGCCATCTATTGAACATATTGTGAAAACACAAATCAAATTATTTATTAACTAAATATTTTGATTTGTACTTTTAATTTTTCTCCAGTAGTCACACTACTTAATACTATATAAATTATAAATATTAGATGTCATATACCAAAGAAAAACGACCAAGATCACCTATGTCCGAGGTGGGGATCGAACCCACGTACTCAGCTTTCGCGGCTGATGCCTGTACCCCTCGGCCACTCGGTCTTAGCAACCACCGGTCAAATTTCTCGGGTATATGCAATCCCTTACAAGGCTAAAGCCGCGAAAGCTGAGTACGTGGGTTCGATCCCCACCTCGGACATAGGTGATCTTGGTCGTTTTTCTTTGGTATATGACATCTAATATTTATAATTTACAATTTTATTTAAAAAAAAGTGTGTGGTCGTAGAAAAAGTATTGTATGCAACATTGTTTAACTGAGTCAAAAAATGCTCGCGACGTGTTTAATAACAATTTTCGGCTTCGCCTCAAATTGTTACCCACGCCACTCACCTTTTTTGACTTCTCTTAAACAATGGTTGTATAAGATACTATAAATTGACTATTTTTTTTACACAACTTTTTTAATGTGACTACATTATTCGAATTTTGGAACAGAAATTAAAATAAAATAAGAACGTTTACCGGTAAACATAAGACGCATCCCATATCAGCTAAATACTGTGGTGAGTTTTTGGTAAATGTTTTCTTTTTCCTCAAAATTTGTTTATGAGGATAACCTGCAGCTACACACCGGATAATTCTCACGAAGATAAAGGAAGCGTAGTGCTTGCAATAGAAAAGGCAATGGCCACGTTACGTGGTCGACATTCGAGCTATGGGAATCGTAAGTGTCCGAAATGTATCTACAAATCGAATAGTGTAGTAAGTAGGTTTATCAACTCTAACTTCGTAAGTATTCCATATCTCTAATGATTTAACCATTTCATGAAGAAAGGCGACCATAGATGACTTGTGGCTACGCCAAAATCGCCTAGCTTTGGTCCGTTATTTACCTAGAAGTGAGCAATACATGCATTTTAACTATATTATCATACAACGTCTATACCGTGCATCTTCTAATCTCACTGGCGAAGCATGAGATGCAATGCACGGATATTAGGTAGGTACGTCTTAGATGCTGTTTGCAGTCTAATGCAGCGACGCGAGGATCCGACGTGCAACATTGCAGGGGGCGGTATTTGCTGAATTTATGAACAGCTCTTTATAAGTCTGAAGGTTTTCAGGGGTAAGCAGTATTGGCTTTATGAAAGTTGCAGTAACTTTGACGTTTATATTGGGTTAGCTATGAAATTTGAATTTTTGGTCATAGACTTTAATTGGTCCCTTATTTTATTATCTAAAGAGAAACTTAGATATATTATTTGTTTTCAACGGTACACTGTGTAACAAAGGTTTTTTCACACGATTATTCCATAAATAATGTTCAAAAATAAGCTTTGTAAACAACTCTTGCCATATGCTGCCGGTTCATATGTTTGAAATAACATGTACCTATGATAGTACCTTGTTTTCTGAAATAAAGATATACAAAACACGCCTTAGAAGTGCCTAATATTACCAGCATTGTACAGAAAATAGACAGTTCACAAAATTCTCCATACAAAACGTCAATTTCATAGGTAATGATACTAATGATGATTTAATATAATTTTCGTCCTATTCGTGCCAATACCTGTTAAGTGCACAAATCAGGTTTTGGCAGAATCAATTTAATTATCATGATTAATAAAAATCATTATCGAATAACCGAATTCATGTACTTGACAGGTTTTTGCATTAACAGGACGATTTATTATGTTGAAACAACCGTCATTGAAGTTTTTCTATAGTTATTTTTTTTACTTCTGTGCGCAGAATATAGAATAGGTACTCTTTATCGCACACCTTAAAAAAGGAAACTTGATAATGAACCAAAATGATCCCCAAGGCCATTCCGTTCAGACGTCAAGTATCAAATTCGTAGCTTTCCATCATTCAGACATCTTTTAGAAATTCGAGACGTGGCTATTGAAGGAGTAGATTGATTGATTGATGATAATTATAAAGTCGTAAACATGAAACGTCTGCAAAAAGATCGAAGTTCTTCAGCCAAGGACGAAGCAAGGCTTTGTTGGTTATTTGTTCATTATATCATAATAAGGAAAAAGGTAATTAATTATGTATATACGGAGTCATTCCATCAATAACAAATAAAATTTTTTGATTGTTTATACTATTATAATTAATTAAACTTATTTTGTGGAACTGCTTATGTTTTCAAATTCAGCTCCGGCGTTGGAATACTTCGGTATTTTTTCTTCGGTATATGACACCTAATATTTCAATATTCATATACCATCGTACTCATACAACCCACAAGGCTAAAATAAATCTAATTTTCGCTCATGTGTTCTAACCTAGCCAGAGTTGATAGACATAATAGTCCATAGAAATATAACATATCAAATAGTTTGTAGGATTTTGTAATAACTCTCCGCTGATCACATTAAGATCGAACCTAATCACCTAATCAGGTTTTCTTATATATCCTATTTAGCCGAACTCGTAAATAAAAGGAATGTCCCTTGAGAAATCTGTTCGCTAGACCGATTTTTTTCTATTATATTATGTAACCATATACAAGTACGAGTATAATAAATTTATTAGATAACACCAACCGTAACGGCTTAGGAATCTTTTTCAAAGTTATTAAATATGTAAGTAGCAGATTAGAAAAATGGCAGTTCGTTTGATCGCAACAACTAATCCTATTTACTGTTTTGGCTAGCTAACCTAAGTATAATAATTTTTGGCACAATCTTGAATGCTGCAGCGGCAGAAAAATATTAAGTAGGTTTATCTACAGTATAACTATTTGCTTAAAATATTTTGTACGTTGCTCATGCCACCTGGCACGTTGGAGTTATATGCTGAATCATACAAGACTATTGGATCTAATAATTATCGTCCACGAAACTCACTTTCACCATTAACATTATTTAACTAATCTTGTTTCAGAGAACTAATTTTGAAATCCATCGTAACGCAACGTTATGGGAGCAAGTTTCATTGTTTATGAGTTTGTTTGTTAGTGAAGACGTGACGCCGCCTCGCAACTTCTCGAGTGGCCTCTTTTTTATGGGTTCCGTAGGCAAAATGGCAAATACAGAACTTTTATAGTTTCTTTATGACCGCTTGGCCATCGAATCTAGTATAAAGTGTACATAATACACAGTTTTTTTTATTTTTAGGTGCCCTATGCCACTATTTCACTCGAATGCTCTTTCAATCGTTTTTGGAAATATGTTTGACAATGATTGTCACGGAACCCGACAAAGGCTAAAGCCTTCTCCGGGGTGAAGGTTGACTCCTCCTTAAAGATGCTCCCATATTGGATGATCATCATCATCATCATCATCAGCCTATGATAGTCCACTGCTGGACGTAGGCCTCTCCTATTAACTATGCGTATAGACGCATTAGGAGGTAAATGCCCATAATCGCCACGCTGGGCAAGCGGATTGGCGATCGCAGTAATGTGTCCACTATGATGACGCTGCTGCCCATCAACAATCTTTTATTAAATAATGGTAAGTGACACTTCAATCCCTCAGTCGACTCTTACGACACCCGCAGGAGGAGTTGGGATGGTAACAAATGTATTCTTACTGCCGTCACCACACGGCTGGATGATACTTCTGTTATATAATGTTACTAGCTTTACCCGCGGCTTCGCGTTTAAACATATTCTTTTTTTAATTTACATAAAAGTGGTTCTCAATTTGTCCATCCACCAACCAACAACTAAACTTAAAACACTCTTGGCTACTTCATATTTGAAAAAAAAAGCGTAAGCTGCAATATCAGAGACAGACTCATACACAAACAGACATACAGACAGACACGTCAAACTATAACACCCCGTCCTTTTTGCGTCATGTTCTTATAATCAAATATCTATGTACGCTTGTCATGTTTTTGTACTATTTACCTCTTAAATATTTTAAAGATGCACCCTGCTCAGAGAGAAATACTATGTACCAACTCCGCTTCATATTTTCATCAAGTAAATATATTGCAGGGAAAAAGTACCTACCTGAGTACAAATCAACCCTCAAATTTTGAGCGGTGATTACTCGTGAAATAAAACTATCAGAAAATTAATTATATCGCGTATATTAATGAAATTAAACTTCATCCCGATGTTTCGAACACTTTACAGGATTTGTGGTCTGCGGGCGACACTCATGATACTGAGTAATCCGTTTTAAATAGGTTTTTTTCAAAACATGTAAATAATTATTATACAGTACCCAAATACCAAAATTTAAACGGAACCTTTCTCCATGCTTGGGTTGATACGCATTTTAAAATCTATTCCCAGGATTCCAGTTGTTTATATTATGCCGTGACCAATTATTAAACATTCATTATCCGACCACTGCCCAGGTTTTAGTTTTGATAAATTACATAGTTTATTAAGATATGTTAGCTAGTTATAAGTTAGTTTCGATTGGTAACTACGTAATATTGGAACTGTAAATTTGAATAGAGAAAATTAAGTTAGACTTGGTTAGTTCGTTAAGGTATGTAATTAAACTAATAAACAACACGAAGTTCAATCGTTCGTATTAATATTATTCATTATCATGTACGTCACCTTACTGTAGGTACACATTCGAAGATACTTTATTTCATACATATTCTATTTAATTAGACACAAAAATGGAAGAAAAATATTCATTTCTATAGTTCTATTGATAAATTTTATTTGCTATGAAAAATGTTTCGTCACAGTTTTATACAACCGTAGTAACAATTTATTCGTCGTATTTATACCGATCCCTCCAATCGTAACAATTTACTTTTTGATGGATCTGGTTTGTTTGGGATGACCGCGATGTTGTTCGTAACCAAAGTTTGTACGCTCCCGCTCATACAGGATAAGGTAAATGTTTGCAATTTTGTTAAAACAGGGACATGTGCGGAATCCTAATATATTTGGTACGTTTGTTTTATTTGTAGCATGTTAACGGAAACCCGAGCATTAGTTCAACCCGACATTCAAAGGTTTTGCAAGGATGATAGAGGTATGAATAATTTTCCTTTCAGGTGCGTATCAATTATCTAGGTATTTAAAATGTCATCATCATCATCATCAAATCAGCCGAAAGACGTCCACTGCTGACCATAGGCCTCCCCCAAAGATTGCCACAATGACCGAATGATTTAAAATTTATTTTTAGTCAAAAGGTGATGCACAGTTAGAGACTTGCACAGACGCTTATGAGTAGCCTGACCGCTCCGATATATCTTATTTGATGGCGATTGTTCATATGTTAATTAAATATCGACTATTCTGTCGGCATCTATACAATTTTTTTTAATTTAAAAATATTGATGAGACTTATTATCTTCGTTGTCAGGTTGTTACACAGTATTACAGCAGGTTCCTAAGTAAGCTCAATTATTTAACATAGATAGACACAGCCTGCTATTACTCATCATAAATATTTTTTATCTGTAGTCAAGCCCCAATAAGGAATCAGTGTATATATTGAAAGTAAAACGTACAATAAACGATATCAGTATTGTGAGCGATCTAAAATATATAAACAATAATAGGTACGTAAATTTTATAGGCTTTAATTTTGATTTTAGTACTGATTTATTGTACTAAAGGTATCCAGTACCAAAAAACAGTAACGAAACTAAAATTAAAGCCAAAAAACCAGCTTGATGATTAGTTTTACTTCCTCAAGGGGAAATTATCCACAATAAATATCAGAATGTGTTGAATAACTAAAACACTGGCTTTTCAAATTTAAAAATCATAAACTAATTTGATATCTGGAAAAGAAATGGAACTAGGTACTAGGGAAATATACTTATGATCGATGAGTTTCTAATAAAAAAAATCCCGTGGATATCGATAGATTAATCGACATTAATTTTGCATTTTCGCTTCCGTCGTCCGCTTAATACTTTAAAAGAAAAATATTTCGACAAAATAATTGGCCCAGCCGTTTTTGACTAACTACGGAACCCTACACTGAGTATGACCCAACATGCTCTTGGCCAGTTTTTTTAAATTAATGTGCCTGCGCTCCAAATTAAAAAAAACTTCATAATTATTTTATATGCATTGTGAAAGGACAACAAATATACACTTTCTTGTCAGTGGCTATAAATTAGCTTAAGCTCTTGTTTTGTTCATATTTTTAGGAAGGTGCGGCGGTTTAAATGTCGCGCTGTATGAAGAGATTATTATGACAAATGAGCTGCAGGAAACGCCGGCACACTCGGACTCGAGAGGTGCAAAACTAATGTCCACGTTGCGATAAGAAGGATGGTCAGTTTTGACCTCAGTAACAGTGTCTACATGTGACTGTCTAGGCCGCCTTTGGCCGCGTGGTGACAGTATTAAGAATGCATTTTTCGTCATCCGAACTCTTCTCGTGGCCGTTGTACCTACCAAACAGTCAACTAAGGGATTGAAGTGATTTATTGAGGTTTAGTGTTACATACATCCAGTACCTATAGACATTTTGATTTTTTAAATATTGGATCATATATATTTTCAAAACTACAATTTATATGATGTACATTAAATGTAACTAGTCTACTTAACCTAAGCTATGTATATCTAAGATTTGTCCTTGTGGCATTGTAGGTACCGAGGATACTGGCGGCAATTCCTCGCTGTATCGCAATACTGATGTGTTGTGCGAGGAAGTTGACAATTTAATTGAATTAATATTAGGTCACCTGCACCGATTTACCTATTTTAAAGCATTATAAATTTAGACAGTATTTTTATAGCCTTTGAAAACGTTTAAGTAATCGGTTTCCTGGGTAATTTAGAAATAAGGCGGTTGTTTTACAGAACAGCGGACAAGGGTAGGTACATAAGAAAAAACAAGACGGCAAAGTTAATTATGCGTGAAGGCCCAGTTTATTTTCGCTTGTCATCTTCGTTTGGTATTATGAGTATTTATTTTATATTTTTGGCAATGTAAAAACAGCTGCTTTTAAGTCAGATGTACATTACAAGTAGATTTTAGTTATCTGACGTTTAAATTAATAGGAAGCGTTCTAAAAACATATAATCATTTTTAAATGGGTAGGTAATATTTAATTATTAATCCTTTATAATTATTACCTCAGACTATCCTCTGACTTGTCAGCCACGGCGTTATTTGAACTTTTGTAAATGCGTGGGTACTAACTAAGTTGTATTTTAATCCTATCATGGGTTCCTAGACAAAATGGTAATAACACTAGTTTTTCGATATTCCATTGATTATCTGTCAGGTGTTTTAAATAATCTCAAAGCCTCGCAAGGTGGGTTTACACCAAACGAGCGAATGCTAATTCTATCCCCCACTCTACGAAATCAACGACTTTCGACGAATTACTTTATAGGATAGAATGACCATTCGCTCGTTTGGTGTAAATCCACCTTAAGGATTACTTAAACCACTGAAATTTGAAACTCAGATCTATTTTGTAAGTTGCTACATAATTTAATTAATTTTGATGGAAAATTAATAAAAACAATTTACACAGCACTCTGTAAGTACCTAAATTATGTTATACCTACTGTACTCATCGAGAAAAAATATGTCTAATTCTCTGCGACTGATGTTACGTCTATCAGACACCCGTATTTTGCAATGACGCCATTACGATATTGATAACATGATTCAATAATTTCACGTCACGTGACCATCAGTGGCAGAGGGCAAAACCATGTTAACAGTAATTGTTTGTGAAAAACTTATATTTTTGACACTGACAAGAGAACTCAATTCTAAATTAACGAGCATTACCAACCTAAAATCTTAGAAATAAATATTGGACTCGTTTTGTTAGCATACGGGTCGCGGGCTGTGATTTATTAAGGGCTTATTAAATGTCTCGCTTGACATTTATCTCGAGTTTATGGACACTTTATCTGAAGCATCGTAGCTGAACGCCATTTTACCCGAGTAAGTACTAGTTAACGGTCATACAACGGTTCAAAGTCCTGAAATACTAAGCTTTTACTGTCATTTTAACTTATAACTTATAACATAGTGCTTTATATTTTTTTTTATGACCCAAGATAACATTGTGATTCCGTTGACTTGATCATTACAAATAAAAGGTTTTTTATTTTGATCAACGGTTTCATGGTATAATAAATCGACAGTAAAAATATTTTAAATTTATGTGAGTACCCACTCATGTGAGATGAATGGAATATTATAAATAAAATTTGCAGTCGAATGACAAATCGTTCGGGATAGTACAATACCGCTTAAGGGTCATTCTCATAGGGCACGTTTTTTGGGCGTCGGGTAGAATAACTTTGTATTCTTGCATATATATGGCGTAAAAAAATGTTGGAGGGTAGTTTTCGTTTTATTCTACCTGTAGCAGTTGTAATTTCGAAGATAATCTCTTGAGAACTAGTAATAAAAAAATATAAAAGCCTACTTTTATCACGCTCCATCAAGCGTACAGACTCCAAAATTTGGGACAAACCCCTTTGCAACTCGGGAACCACTACTATTACCTAACACAGGGTATTGTTTTATTATAGTAAATTAAACAAATTAACATTTTGTTAAGTTGATTGTTATTTCAACTGCTTGTATAAAGAAATATGATTTTTTCTCCGCGCGTACGAATTTATGACTAAACTCCGTCATTGGAAGCAAAACAAAATTTCACATCACTATTTACAATTTTACGCACATCACTATTGCATTGAGCGAGCCAGTTCAGTCTTGTCTGTGACACGTTGGGCGACGGAGGTGCGTCTGGCGACACTGGGCGATTTTACAAACGTAAGTATCTAATCTCCGTTTTTTGTCACTTGCATTTTCTCAACTCCGTTTAGTCATTTATTTTTCTATTGGTGTGATTGATCGTTCTACTATTTAAGTATAATGAATTGAACTGTATTACCTGTTAAATGCGTGTAATGTCGTTGTTCTAAATAAGATAATTAATGAAATAAAAATAAAAAATAGCTTTCTCCCTAGGCTCCGTCAAACAAACTCCGTCAAATATTTAGACGGAGTTGAAAAAATTTTTGGATTTTGATGAGATTTGAAGGTTTATATGTAGATATAGTACCAGTGCGAAGGCGAGGCAGATCGCTAGTATTAAACTATATAAATTCTCATTCAGGTTTAAGAGCACTGTATCCATCAACTCCATATCATATTTCTAAACTCCGTATAAAAATATATCAACTCCGTCCCAATATTCTCAACTCCGTCTTGGTGAAAAAAACAATGGCTTATAAAACGTGAACTAATAGATATATATGAGGGACAAAAGTATACATATGATCTAAATAACTCAATGATTCGTATTTTATAGATAATACAGCAGTAAACATACTGTACAAAATCAAGACGGAGTTGAGGCTGAGAACGCCTAATTCTGAGAATGACCCTTAACTAAAAAAGCAGATAGAGTTCAAATATCAAACAATTGACACTCAAATTGACTCTAATTGAATTTATTAGTTACGCGGTATTGCACTATCCCCGACGAAATGCAAATATTAATAATAATTTCAAGCATTTCGAGAAAATAACGATACCATAAGTACCTACTGGATGGAGCATAAGATGAAGTCCTAGATTATAATATATTGTATCGACGATAGGGGTCTTACCTGAACTTCTGTCTCATTTAGTGAAATTTATCAAAAGCGAACTTATCCCTTTAAGGGATCTTTTCCAGTTAACTTTTATGTACCTAACTGATAGGATTGATTTTTTAAATTAAGATTAATTAAAAATAAATACGAAAAGTGTTTTAAGTGTTTGCAGAGATTCAACTGAGGTTGAAGTCTTACATATAAGTACAGAGAACTAGGGGAAGAATACCTAAATATACAATTGATGGAAATTATCATGTGTGTGCTTTTTGTTACTCCCTAAACGGTTATCTTACGTTTATATCAATTTAAAATCACTTTTAAATATTCTGATCATGTGTAAAATAAAAAAAATCATTAAACAGAAAATATACAGAATACAATAAAATACAGAATACCACGCCAATACAGGGCACGGGAATCAACTAGTTATTGATAACTAATTATTTAAGTAAAAAAATGCATTTGTCATATTAAGAACATAGTTGTAATTTAGAGATAATGTTGACCTTAAATTCTTCTGTTTAACCCCAAATTTTTCATAACGTTTTTAATTTTTCGAACTTTTGGTTTTAAATCTGAACTAATACAAAAAGAGATTTTGAAAGACAAGTATCCTTAAAATATGCTCTCTTACGAATATTGTAGGATTTCCACGTAGCGAATTTGTTCCTCGTTTTAATGAATTCCTTATAACAGCCTAAAATTGAGGTCATAATATTTCGAAAATAATTGAATTGATTTATGGTTAACCTTCAAACATAATTGAGTTCAGTAATTCTTCTCAGAAGTAGCAAATAATCAAAGCTCGCAAGGGATTTGATTGTAATTTGAGGTGCAGTATTGGCAGGCCCTAAAAACACTGCGGAATTTAGACTGATGAAATGTCAAAAAACATGGTATTTTTAAACTGTGATATTCGCTAAACCAAGTAAGCGAGAAAAGCCAAAGAAATTCAGAATTAAAGAGTATGAAATGAGGTTCATAATGCATATTTTTACAGACATTCATATTCTTCATCTTGGATGAAAAATTATTGATATAGAGATAAATATTTAACTACGCAATCGTTATTCATGATCGTTAATCCCCTTTTACCTAGATATTTGCACTAAGAAATTACAGCTACAACTACATTAAATCAAATTTATGTTTCGTTTTTAATTAATGCATGTTAGCTGTAAGATTTATAATACTATTATTTGAAAAAACAAGTCCCGCTGGTGTTCTTACCGGATTCTTCTTAGGAACAGTGGTGTAGGGTTAGAACCGGAGGTTTTTTTCTCATTTAGTTTAACGATTCAAAAGCGCTCGTTGCTGGGCCTAATTGAATAAAGAATATTTTAACTTGGACTTGACAGAAGATATTTCCATTGACATATAACAATGAAAATAAAATAGGAAAACTGTATATTTGATGTTATAATATGACAGTTGCCCATATTAAAAAAACATAATATTTGGATATTTGCTTCTTATAAATATGCTGTATTGTATATGTAGAGCTAGTTTTAACTCATTGTTTTTCTCAAAAAGTACAAAACCATACGCTCAGCATGCCCCAACATGTTCTTGGCCGGTTTTGTTTTAAATTTGTGGTCACTCTACTAACCTACCCACTTTCCTCAAGCAAATGAGGTTCCGTAGCCACAAGGCTTGTATCCCATGTCTTGGTCTGAAACTGGGTCAACTCATTCGGGAGATGGCCACACCAATCTTATTATAGCTCGATCGCTACGCCCAATAGCATACGAGTAGGTACAGTATAATGTCGGTACCTAGGCTCATTAAACTTAGGCCACCAGGTCAGGTAAAAATTGCCTTAAAATATATAGATTTTAAAAGGTTTCATAAAATTGATTAAATGAAAAATTATGATGAAAAATTTTGGTGTGAAAAAGAAAAACCTTTTTAAGTACAGATGGTGCCTTTTTAGCCTCTAGTGCGAGAAGTGTGTCATTTTACGTCAAGTCCAAAACTTCGGCGGGCCATCTGCACTAAAAAACGTCGTACGAGACCCGTGCAAAAATGAAATTCGTAGCTCGTGTCGATTTAAAACACTCCCTATCTAAGCTGTCGTGTTTTAAAACATTGCCACTTGTTACGAATTTCATGTTTTTCGCACTTGTGTTGTAATGTACAATTTTAATATTTAATAAAATGCAGGTTATAGCAATATCAGGTAATTTCTATAGATAAAGATAAAGAGATAAAGATAAAGATATTTTATTTGCTAAGGACACACAGATATACAAGTACAGATAGTAGGTACAACACGGTTTCGGAAGCAGGTATCCTGTCGTCATCCGACATGCAAATTATGTTTAGAAATACAAACGACCTATATTTATCATTAAAATTAATACATTTACTTTAAATTGGTAATTATTTGATATTACTATTATTTTCAATTCATTAATAAAATTATACATTTTGTTTCCTTTCTGGTATGCAGAAATTTGACAAGAAACTATCCAATTTATATAAACAATAGCCCAAAATTATTTTACACAAAAATTCAAATTACACATTTAAAATTCAAATTACACATTTATTATTACATATTTATTACATTTTTATTAATAGTAAGTCAATTTATAATTCCCTTCCATTCGTTCGTTCGTTCACGCGTTCCGCCATTTCCACTACATCTTTCATTTGATCAACGGCCATGACGGCAATCGCACAAGCTTCAAAAACATGGCACCCGCGTTTAACTAACGATTTAGTGAGCTAAAACAGCTAATCATTTTGCTCAAGACTATCAACGTGGATTCATCGAAACTACAAGGTATGTTCTTTATGTTTGTTTTAAGCCTATATTTTTTACTCTGCTATATAATGTTATACAATTAGGGGAGGCTGGGGTCAATTGGAACGTGGGTCATTAGAAACAAGTCAAATAACTCCGTGACAGTTGGTCTCAGCGGCAGGGGTCTTAGGGGGGAGAGGACCGGCAAACTCGTGCGAACCTGTTAAACAGTGCTTGCCGCGGCTACAAGCCCGTCGGACGTTGTGAAGTGACCATATTACTTTTTTGGGAGATAAAGTAAGTATTTTTAATGTTTTTGTTTTGTTTCTTGATTAACAAGCATTGGTAATATGCTGCTTTTTACTAAACTACTATAACTTATAAGTATTCTAGTCGAAATAAGAGTGGTTTGTGTATGCCTACAGTGTTCCGTTATTTTTGTACGTAATTTAATATTTACAGATAGGTTAATGGGGCAATAGAAACATGATTCTCGGTGGCAATAGAAACATGTTTCAATTGACCCTGGTACGCGTTTTTGGGTTCACAATGTTATTTATGCCATTACCAATGCCATTGCAGTTCCACCTACAACACCTCCAATGCCTGGAACTGCTTGTGATCTAAATCAGCCATCCACGAGCCATTCAAATATTTTTTCGCCAGAAGAGACCAGACCATTCCCTGTTGCTCCACCGAGGCTAACGTCTACCAGAGGTAGAAAAAAGAGAAAGTCGACAATCTACACGGATACGCCGGAAAATAAGAAATCAGGAAGGAAAATGAACAGGAAAATCGTAAGAAACAGGCAAAAAGAGTTAAAAAAATATTGCGAAAACAAATAAGGGCAAGGGCAGAGGTAAAAAAACGAAACAAACCGAAATTACAACTTCTTCGGAAGATGAAGCCGAAGACTGCTTCTGCCTTGTTTGTATGGAAAGCTATACTACCAGCAAACCAGGAGAAGATTGGGTGCAATGTTGTGAATGTAAGCTGTGGGCACATGAGGCGTGCACAACAGGTGACCGTCAATATATCTGTCACAACTGTGAATCGGATTAATCAAGGTTTAATCTTATATAGGTAAGCCTATTTGTTTTTTCTTACCTTATCTGTTATATTATTTGTATCTTGTGAATTGTCAAATTTATCTTACATAGATAAGATTAATATATAATGTCATATATTTAATAGTGTTGTGTGTGACATTATAGACATTATAGTGTGATATTTGTTATGACAAACTTTATATTGTTCATCTGTGTTTGTTCTATTATTTGTATCATGTCAATTGCCAAATTTACCTTACAAAAGATAAGCATTATAGTTTTATATGTTAAATAGTTTTGATTGTGACATATAGAGCTATATTTTATATGACAAACTAAGTTGTTGATTACTTTAGTAAGTCGATCTCACTACTTAAATAATTAGGACCTATATGATAGGTATATTGAGGTCAATATAGGACATATAATTATGTTAAAGGCCAAGACTGACTTTGGGTGATATAATTCTAAAGTTAACTAATGTGTAATGATGATTATAATAATAAATACGTTGATTGTTCTTGGTGTTTCAACTACCCCCCACCTTTGTTTCACTTGACCCAGGCTTAGGGACGTTTGAAACATTTTCCAAAGATTTTAAAAACGGCTGTGACACTTAACTGGTGATTTGTAAAGTCGATTTAACATATTAATTTTATAGCCAGTTAGTTTGGCTATGAGTGGCATGTATAAGGCAACAAATTCAATCGAAAACGAGGACAAAATTTGCGATTTTGTCAAAAACGTTCCAATCGACCCCAGTCTCCCCTACCCAACAAACAATAATTATTAAAAAGAAATGCCGTTAGACGAGAACTTATTTGGGTTTTCCCTTTTGTTATAGGACGAGGGCGTCAGAGTGAAGAGCTTGCAAATTCTCCTGTCGGGCAAGAAGATGTACAAGGTTGATTTTATTGTATTTTTCGATTATTATACTCTACATATTCTTTGGTACTATAAAAACAGTGCTCTAGCAGAAAACTATTTAGCATCTGTTTATATTTCGTACCGTTTAACTGTTTTATGCTGTCCGGCAAATCGTTGTATAGAACTATGCACATATTATACGCATTCTTTTTGTAAATCGTTAAGTGGCATCGAGGTTGATGTAAAAGGTTCTTGTATTGTGTTCTCTGGCTCATATAGAATTCTGACCTCATTTTAAATAAGTCTGGTCGGTTTTTTACTAGTTCACATGCTTTTTTTATATACATGCAAGGTAGCGGCAATATATTTGTCTTCTTGAAAAGCGGCTTGCAGCTATCGTCAAATCTAGCTTTCATTATTGCACTTATACAATTCTTTTGCAATTTGAAAGCTCTTTCAACATCAACTGAGTTTCCCCACAGAAGTAAACCGTAACTTAACACTGACGAGACAACGCCGTGGTAAGCTGTAACTGCTGCTTCAATGCTAACTGTATTTCTCAATTTTCTTAAGGCAAAAATAAATCTAGTTAATCTGCTGCAAACTGCATCAATATGATCTTTCCAGTTGAGATGCTGATCAATGTTTAACCCTAAAAATTTAATACTTTCACATTTTAAAACTGGTATATTGTTATAATCGATATTTAATTGAATTGGAAAACTATTATATGAATGGAATTGAATATAGAATGTCTTTGTCATATTAATATTTAGATTATTTTTACATGTCCAATTTTTTATGTCAGCCAGAGCATTATTAACTGTACTTTCATATGTATCAGGATTTTCAGCCTTAACTAGTAGAGTTGTATCATCTGCGAAAAGTATACATTTGTGAGGGATAGCTAGAGGGAGATCATTAATGTACACCAAAAATAAAAGAGGCCCTAGGATGCTCCCCTGAGGGACACCAGACTTAACTTCACGAAAATCTGAGCGGTATTTAACTTTAGTAAAACTCTTTTTTATCTTTTCTATTTTTAAAATTTCTGTGCATTGTTTTCTGTCTGACAAATAACTTTTAATCCAATTTTGCGCGACTCCTCGGATTCCGTAACGTTCAAGTTTGGCTAGTAGTCGACCATGATCAACGCAATCAAATGCCTTGCTTAAGTCGAGAAATATTGCCAAAATAGGTAATTTATTGTTTAGACATTCCGTTACAAATTTTACGAAATCGAAACAAGCAAGTTCAGTTGAAAGACCTTTTCTGAAACCATATTGTTCTGGTTGTAATAGCTCGTTTCTTTCAAGAAATCCCGTTAGCCTACGACACATTGATTTCTCTATTATTTTAGAAATAACAGGAACAATAGTTATGGGCCTATAATTGTTAGGATCTTTGCGGTCACCTTTTTTGTGTAAGGGTTTTACCATCGACAGTTTCAACTGTTCAGGAAAAACCCCTTGAACAAATGATAAATTTATAATGTGTGCTATAGGGTGACATATCCAAGGAGCACTCAGCTTAAGAATGTATGTTGTTACGTCATCATATCCGGAGGTTTTACTGTTATTAAGAGACATTATAATTTTAAAAGCTTCTTGAGCATCAGCAGGTGTTAAGAAAATTGTGGAGTGAAAGTTCTTAACATTATTCGATACATTATTATTAGAATGTTGGATTCCACTATTTGTACCCGAATTTGGTAGGGTTATGTCAATAAAAAAATTATTCATTAAATTACAAATGTCCTGCGGATTATTAAATGTCATATTATTAAAATTCAAATTGTCAATTTCATTATGCATGTTAATATTGGATAAACTGGAAGAAATAATGTCCCATGTAGCTTTACACTTATTTTTACTACGTGATATATGATTAACATTATTGATTTTTTGAGATTTCGCGATACATTTTCTTAATAATCTGCTGTAGTTTTTTAGTTTTGTTTTATTGTTAGATTTATTTGTTTTTGTAAGTGTGTATCTTAGGTACAATTTTCGTTTAGTGTGACAGGATTTTTTAATACCTTTTGTTAACCATGTGCATATTTTGAAGCGGTTGTTAAATTTGACCTTTATTATGGGAAAACATAGGTTGTATAACAAACACAGCATCTCATAAAATGACTTAAAAGCTTCCGTCAGGTCATTGGAGGACATGACATCGTAAAACGATAGTACTGATATGCACTGTAGGAATTTGTTAACATTTTCATTGTGATAGTCTCTCTTGTATTCAAACCAAGTATGACATATCTTCTTTTGCTTTACGTTAAAAGTGATTGTTTGAGCCCTATCATGATCTGATAAGCATATTTGATGTGTTTTTGCACTAACATTCTCAACGTTACTAGCTATTTGGTCGATACATGACTTTAACCTAGTCGGAGAATCTATGTGTAATGTGAAGTTATATTTGTGAAGTGTAGTTTTTAAATCTTTCACATAAGGGCTATCTTTTAGCACATCTATATTCCAGTCCCCACAGATTATTATTTTCTTTTTCTTGTATTTGCAGGACAGGTGGAATAGTAATTTATCCAGCTTGTGAATAAATATTCCAATATGGGATTTTTTTTGTACTGGTATTCTATATATTACTAGGATAATAACGTCCAAGCCAATCAACTCTATACCACAACTTTCAAAGTAAAAATCTGTTCCTAAGTTCGACTCTAGCACTATTTTTTTAGACTGCAAATTTTTATTAACTAGTATAGCCGTTCCACCCCTACGATTGCGTCTACTGTAAAAGGCTCCTGGAGTAAAGTTTTCTAATTTAACATTATTTTCTGTGACCTTAGTCAAAAAAGTTTCACTAATGCAAATGACATCAATTTCCTGGTTTTTTGTGTGGAAATTGTTCATTGCAATTTGAAGTTTGTCTAGTTTACATAAAAGTCCTCCTATATTTTGATGTAACACACACAAAAAATTGCTAGAACTATTTGTATCGGTATGTGTAATTACTTCAATATCATTATTAACGAAAAAATTCTGAGTCTTTCGGACTACTGTGGCATGAAAATTGGTCGTGTATCATGCTCTCATCGTAACTTATATTGTCTTCCTGAATTAAATCAATTAAGGTCCTCACATCTTTAAAAATTACATGAATACCATATTTGTTTATGCGTCCCGACTTCAGGTAAAACATTTCTTGATCATACGCTAGGTTACGATTACTATCTAATAGATAAACATAGTTGTATTTGGAATTATCTATGTATAACAGTTGATTAAACAATTCCACTCTCGAGTTAAACATGTTACTAAACAAACCAATATTGTAAGTTGGGTAACATACAATAATATTAGTGTGTGTTAGTGCTGTTGTGACATACCTTATATATAAGACTAAGTTATCATAGCATTGGGACTTTTTGAAGTCCTCTTCCCCTATAAAGATTAAACAATAGTCTTCTTTTGTGTAGTTGAGCAATTTCTTGTCCAAATCACAAAACAGTTTACGGGTCCCTACGCCCGGATATAGATAGTGGCAAAGATTATAGTTTTCACCGAAATTACTATTTGCTATTACTAAGGTTTTATTGAACTTATTTGAGCTAATCATGCATATTTTTCTGGTTTTATTTGTATAGTCCAAGTTAACGTTTGCGGGAACAGTAGATACTATTTCTTCGACTGCAGTCTTCTGTGTTGCTGTATGATATTGGTCCCTCTCTCGCAGCAACGACGTATCTTTATGTTGTTGTTCAAGTGGTGATTTATGATCTTGCTCGAAATCCATAACAATTCCAGTCACGGATTTTGGTTTACCACTTGCCGTCAACTCATTAACGCTCTCATTTTGCTTTGCATTCGGTGTAAAGACCAGTGCGGATTTGGTATCTTTTGGTTTCTTTGTGCTGGAGTCGCTGGACTTGCAGATTAACTCCAAACCCGAGACTTTGTTCTTTAACTCTTCGATAAAAATTTTGAGTGATTTATTTTCCGTGAGTAGATTTTCAATTTCGTTTTCTGCTGTCACTAGTTTGTCTTGAAGGTCTTCAACTTTTGTTTGTAGTCTTTTTAATTTATGCCTAAGCCCTTCGCCGATAGCAGAGAGACTTTTATTTATTTTGTTGCTCTCTTTACCAGAACTCGATGCTGGAGATAATGATGATGAACACGACGAATTTAGGTCATCCTCATCTGGCAGAGATTCAAAAGAGTTCTCAGTCGAAACGGTGATATTGCCTTTTTTTTCTTTAACTTTATTATTGCTACTCTCAGGAACAGGAGACGACGACGGATTTATAGTAGTGATACATTTTTTTAGATGAGCCTAAAGACCTAATTTTTAACGGAAAACAAAAAATTTGATAACATTACGAAATTATATGATATTCTTATTTATGTTGCTAATACATTTATGGCAAAATGCAATTTTTTACAATTACTCAACTCACAAAAGGTATACTACAAATTACAAATAAAATAAAATTATGGGATTAAATAGAAGCCCTCGATTACACTACGGGGCAAGAAAAAGGAAAATGCTTTTACTTTCGTATTTGATACTTCATTGTTCAAGTTTAATATTTTACCGAGTCGGAATAAAATTGTACACCACAGCTAAATACAGATTTTACATTTAAATATTTTGTGCAAAATGTTATTGAAATGTAATATATATTTTAGTAACAGCCGGAACGAATAATCATAAATTTTGTACCTTTAGGTGGCATGAATAAAATTTGCTGATCATTGTTTTAATGCTTATTTAACACATCAGACTCTACCTATTTTACGAAAATTATCCTATTATCCTTACTCAACCGTCCAACAATACATACCCGTCCTCATAATCTAAAAATGCATGATAATTTGATAATATGAGGGTACCGTAGTGTCTCCGTAGAGTCGAGCAAAAAAGTGGCTCTGCCTGACCGTTATTTACGCAAGGCATGCATTTTTGAATGCATGTCTTATGTAAAGAACGATATTTTAAAAATTTCGGTGAATTTTTATGAACCAGCTTAAAATTAAAATTATTTTTAGTACAGATGGTGTATTTTTTAGGCTCCAGTGCGAGAAGTGTGTCATTTTATGTCAGGTTTGAAACTTCGAAGGGCCATCTGTACTAAAAAACGTCGTACGAGACACGTGCAAAAACGAAATTCGTAACTCGTGTCGATTTAAAACACTATATCGGTCGTGTTTTAAAACATCGCGGCTCGTTTCGAATGTCATGTTTTTCACAAGGATCCTTCAGGCTTCATCAACAAGAAGCAGCTGCAAGGTTCACCACCGAGCTATCTATAGAATAGTAAATTACGCTACAAGTGCGAAAACAATGAAGTTCGAAACGAGTAGAATTAAATCGACACGAGTTACGAATTTCATTGTTTTCACACGTGTATCGTACGACGTTTTTAGTACATAAGGCTCTCCGAAAGTTTTGACCTGACGTAAAATGAACCATACTCGCACTAGCGCGTAAAAAAAGCGCCATTGCGTGTGGGCGTGATTAATAATGTAAGTGTACTAAATTTAATTGCTAAATTCTAGTACTAACGGCCACTGATTTATTCTGCGGAGAGATAGATGGACATAGCGTAACTATACAGGCTCCTAGTTTACAACGAAACCCTAAAAAATAAGTCTCTCAACTTAGTTGTTTTTTAATGTCGAATCCCGTTACAAAATAAGCACGCTATTACCAACTAGCATTTCGAAAGTAATTTCAAACATACGAGTAGGTAGTGCGCAGATTGATTAGTTGGATCGCAATTGATGGTTTGGCGACATTCAAATTTGCTATGCTATGTGCATTAAATTCGTTCTAGTTATATTAATATTCTAACGCTCCAGTTTTTCGTGTCAGTAGCCAAAATCCATGTTGTTGTGAGGTAGTTGCTCTTTACCCAACAAAAAACCAAATTATGAAATTTAAAGTTTTTTTTTGCCAATATTGGAATCCGTTTATCGGAAATAGCTTCCCAAATGTTTTTTTACTTGAAACTGAAGTCCATTAACGTCCTCTGAACTAATTAAATGTATATATAGAATTAATCATATCAGTAATTCCAAGAATTAATGTGACGGTAAGGTTTTAATTTAGTTGTTCCGAACAACCACTGGCGTTCAAAGTTGAACAAAGTAATAAAAGGCATGGCTTACACTAGACAAGTGCTTGCTCCAGTACTAGACTCTATCATAGAGATTAAAATAATTGGTTTTATTGAAATATCATACTTTTACTTAGATTTGAAGTAGGTACGGTACTTGTAATATATTTATACTTGTTTCAAAAGTTCCTAATATGGACCTGTCTGGTCGGCGGCGTGAAATTATTTGTCTTTTTTTAGGGTTCCGTACTTAAAGAAAAAAACTAGGTCTATCCCTCTGTTACAGCCGATTTGCTCCAAAACTACTGGACCGTTTGAGTTGAAATTGGACGTGAAACGAATTATAAATATGAGGGCTACTTTTGGTGGGTAAATTACAAAATGTTTAAAGAAAGTTTTGCAAACGATAATATGACAGGTATATCAAAAAATCGGCTCTTAGTGTGAGGATTTAAAATTATATTCGTCAGCCTCCGTAGCGTAGTTGGTAGTGACCCTACCTATGAAGCTGGGGGTTCCTGGTTCGAATCCCGGCAAGGGCATTATTCGTGTATTTATTTATCACAAATATTTGTTCCTTGGTCATTTTATAATAACAAAAAATATACAAAAAAATGTTTTTTCGAAGGGTTACTTATAACAAAATGTACATAGTTAAATGCTTAGTTAAAATAAAAATCACTATTGTTTATGTTTTGTTACGAAAGTTAGTCAATGTTTAGACTCAACAAAAACTCGTTATTTTATTTTTGCCATCAATGAAAGAAAGAAAGAAAGAAAGAAAAAACATTTATTGCACAACTACAATTTTATTACACACAGAACAAAAATACAGACGTTAAAGAAAAACAAAAAGGTGTGAAAAGTGTGTTGCTGTAGGACCTGCCAATCGGGTAGCACTCAGCATATGCTCTGACATCTGATGCCGGAGCGCTGGTCTTCCGTGGTACCCATTGGAAGCTAGAAATGAACAACAAAAGCGAGCGTTATTATGCAATGCTGAAAAGATAACTTAAAAAAAATCTGTTTACGGTTTTCAGGAAATTAGCGATCTAAACGGGGCAGCGGCTGCGGTCGCACTCGCATGCGGACTTCTCCTTCCCCGAAGAAAGGCAGGATTATACCATTGTCGCTGCCACCCCACCTGGAAAATTGCACTTACACTGTTATTAAGAAAATGCCCCGGCCCAGTTTTGTACAATGTATAGAGTTTTTAGCGGTCCGGTGGCACGTTTTTGCGGAAATACGAGTTGTGTTTAAGTACCTCATTATAATACAGCTTTTTAGGTTATTAAATTTTAAATCAAATGTAGTTTTGCTCTTTGCTTAAACCAAGTTGAATCGTAAGTGGGGCTAAAAAACTAAGTACTTTGTACTAAGATATTCAAAACAGAAGCAAGATCAGTAGCGAGTTAACCTAAGATACAGAATCATAAGGTGCACTTTTATTTCTAACCAGCTTAAAAATTTCAAAGAAAGGTATTCTCCAGCTTGCTTTTGTCTAATTTTTGTTGATATTATATATTTTATATTATACAGGGTGGAACGGAACGACGATCATTCTCGCTACCGACCGAGTCTACCAACCAATACGATGAACTTTCAGTATGGGACCAACACATCGAAAACGTACATGGAAAATTGACTTTTCCATACTATTGAACTCTAACTAATCAGTAACTTTGTATGAGGGGTTAATTTTTTTTAAAGATATTTCGATGTTGGTACTATACTGAAAATTCATCGTAATGGTTGGTAGACTCGGTCAGTAGCGGGAAAGATCGTCGTTCCGTTCCACCCTGTTTATTTCAAAAAAAGAAGGAGGTTATAGGTATACTTACGGCCTTATTCATAAAAAGTTACGCGCCCGCTGATGGGTCGTTGTTGACCGGATGGCTAAAAACCTTATTCATAAACGTTCAATAGCGCTATTCAGCCGCTCAAACCTACTATAAATCCCCCGAAAGTTATAGAGCCGAGGACCCTTCTATAACGGTCTTATAACTTCTTATTTAACAAGATGGCTGCCAAAATTTTGATCAGCTGATTTTTGACAGGTGCATAACCAAAGTAGGCAGAAGAGAAAAGATAAAGGTATGAAAGTCTGATTTGGTGTATAGTTTTTTAAACGGTTTTTATTAACTTCACCGCGTATCAACTGTCGTCGATGCTTCAAATCTTGTGATCGATTTTTCGACCACTTCTACTGCACCAAAATTTATGAAATTTGGAACTTGTGTCAAGTCCCCATGACAATGCAATATTATAATATTTGTATCCTTGTAACCTCAAAGCCTGATACTGTACTGCTTACCTTAACCGAGAGTGTTAGACACGTGAAAATGAAAGTATAGCATGTTTGGCATAATCAAATACTAACAGCCTGATCTTGACTTCCAACTCCTCACTCCTGATGCTGCAGTACTGCCCACAATAACCGCAAGGTTTATCTTTTATCGATTTCTTGATTTTAAAGAATTTCTGTAGATATTAAGTAGAAACATGCGAATTTTATACTAACGTCCAACTCCTCAGATCTGATACTCCAGTGTTACTGCCTGCCACTACCGCTAGGTTTGGCGATCTGTAGATTTTGAAGTACTGCTTTAGACATTGGGTAGAAACATACGGATTTCATTATCATAATCATCATCATACCAGCCGAAAGACGTTCACTGGTGAATATAGGCCCCCCCAAAGATTGCCACAAGGACCAGCCCTGTGCCACCCGCATCCAGTGACCTTCACCAGGTCATGAGTCCACCTTGTGGGAGGCCTACCCACGCTGCGCCTTCCGGTACGTGACCACCACTCGAAAAACTTACCGCCCCAACGGCCATCGGTTCCACGCGCGACGAGCCCCGCCCACTGCCACTTCAGTTTAGCGATTCGAAAAGCTAATATCGGTTATTTTGGTTCTGCTGCGGATGGTCTCATTTCTAATTTCTAATCCGTTATCGCAGAGAGACTCCTAGCATAGCCTTCTACTTTGCCCTTTGGGTGACATTGAGCATTCTTATTAGGCCCATTGTAAGCGAGCACGGTTTAGTACCGTAGGTCATCACTGGCAACATACACTGATCAAAGACTTTCGTCTTCAAACCCTGCGGAATATTAGACGAAATGATACAGACGGATTTAATACTGACTTCCAACTCCTCAAACCTGATGCTGCTGAGACACGTGTCACTGCCAGCCATGTTGGGCCTGCAGCCCTCCGGCTGATAGACCAAAGGCGTGAGTGGATTGCGTAGCGTAGGGCGACCCGTCGGGCCTGCGGCCCTCCAGCTGATAGAAAGACAGCGTGAGTGGATCGCGTAGGGTGAGCTGTGGGGCCTGCGGCTCTCCAGCTGATAGAGTGACATCGTGAGTGGACCGCGTAGGGCGAGCCGTCGTGCCTGTGGCCCTCCAGCTGATAGTGTAACAGCGTGAGTGAATTGCGTAGCGTAGGGCGACCCGTCGGACCTTCGGCCCTCCAGCTGATAGAGTGACAGCGTGAGTGGATCGCGTAAGGCGAGCCGTCGGGCCTTCGGCCCTCCAGCTGATAGAGTGACATCAGCGTGAGTGGACCGCGTAGGGCGAGCCGTCGGGCCTGCAGCCCTCTGGCCGATAAACTGACAGCGTGAGTGGATCGCGTAGCGTAGGGCGACCCGTCGGGCCTGCGGCCCTCCAGCTGATAGAGTGACAGCGTGAGTGAAGCGCGTAGGGCGAACCGTCGGGCCTGCGGCCCTCCAGCTGATAGAGTGACAGCGTGAGTGGATCGCGTAGCGTAGGGTGACCCGTCGGGCCTGCGGCCCTCCAGCTGATAGAGTGACAGCGTGAGTGGACCGCGTAGGGCGAGCCGTTGGGCCTGCGGCCCTCCAGCTGATAGAGTGACAGCGTGAGTGGATCGCGTAGGATGAGCTGTCGGGCCTGCGACCCTCCAGCTGATAGAGTGACAGCGTGAGTGGACCGCGTAGGGCGAGCCGTCGGGCCTACGGCCCTCCCGCTGATAGTGTGACAGCGTGAGTGGATCGCGTAGCGTAGGGCGACCCGTTGGACCTTCAGCCCTCCAGCTGATAGAGTGACAGAGTGGATCGCGTAGGGCGAGCCGTCGGACCTTCGGCCCTCCAGCTGATAGAGTGACAGCGTGAGTTAATCGCGTAGGGCGAGCCGTCGGGCCTCGCTTTAAACTTGATTTTCTCAATAAACTAAATTGATTGATATATTCCTTATTGTCAGATCTCTGTTATCTAAGGTATTGTATGAATAACACGTCCAGTTGAGACACTTCGGGCATTCAAGCTGACATTTTTTTAGTGTCGGATTTCAAAAAATATCTATTCAGCAGCGATTCCCCTCTCGTTACACATAAAATATTGTTCATTACGTTTAGACAGTCATGTTTGTGTCGTGATTAAAGCGCGAGAGTTAAACGCTAGCATCCCTAATTGTATTGCATATTACAAACAACATCCTTTGATCTAGAATGAGTTGCACTAAAAACTTGAAAATAAAATAAGTTAAAAAAGTTTTAAGTTAAACGGTTTTTATTGCACCAAAAACTAGAAAATAAAAATTAGTTGTAACTAACCGTAGATGCTACTTTTTGCAGATTAGTCACGTGTAACTATTATCACTGTAGTCTTCCCAAGTCGGATGCTGAAAGCCACGTTTAGCCTCTATGTCAGTGGATTAAGCGTATCCTAATCGGAAACTTTTACCAAGCTAAAATAAAAACGTGGGGCGTTATTATGAAGAAACATACAAGTTCAAAATATGTACTTGTAGCTTTAATTTTGCAATGAATCATTCATCTGTTTCAACACTTCTACAGAGGTAAATAACTTTTATCAAGGCCAGAACAAAACTTATTACTCTATTGCTGTCTTGATTTCTATGTGTGTTCTTAAATAACTATAGTGACTTAATCACAATTGCGTACGCCCCACGTTTTTATTTCAGTTTGGTAAAAGTTTCCGATTAGGATACGCTTAATCCACTGACATAGAGGCTAAACGTGGCTTTCAGCATCCGACTTGGGAAGACTACAGTGATAATAGTTACACGTGACTAATCTGCAAAAAGTAGCATCTACGGTTAGTTACAACTAATTTTTATTTTCTAGTTTTTGGTGCAATAAAAACCGTTTAACTTAAAACTTTTTTAACTTATTTTTTATATCGTCTATTCATCTGATTATTATTAAATATGTATCAAGAGATACTTAATTATATTTAGACAGGTATTTAAAATAAATATCCGATGATTTATTGTAACCCTTTCCGACCGGTTTGATATAATCCTGCAAATGACTTTGCAAAAATCCTGTCACCAAGTAAATTGTATTTTCGAGCTCAAACCTGTACCGATCGAATCTGCAGACACAAGCCGACACGTAAAAGTAGCAAATACTTTAGGGCGGCCGCATCAGTCAGTCGCAAGACAGCGTTGAAGATGGCGATGTATTTTGGTGGGAGTAGTAGCACACGTAAGTTCACAATTTCGTATCTTTGTGGTGACAAACCTTCTATTTATTGAGTGATACTTACTCTTAAAGAGTTAAACGTTTTTATTTAGCACAAATTAGAATAAAATTAAGTGCTTTTGTGTAAACAATATGCCCATAAATAATAAGTGCACAAAATTGTAGGTTCGGACGTAGCTCGTAAATTGTTCGTCATAAATATTTGCACGGATATGCATAATCGGTCTGTGCATAAAATGAAACCAAGAAAGATGGTTATATGTTTTGAAGAATAAGTTACATATTTCGTCTAATTCGTTAGGTACATATTTCATGGTATTTCAATCAGCGTATCCAATGAACTAGGGTTAATAATACCTTGTACTTTCATCTTAGTTAGGCACTCCATAGTTGTCCATACCTAATATCTCTCTGATTGCTTTAGCTTTGCTATTATGAATGTTGCTCTTTTGAACTCTGCTTATTTGTGGATTAAAGATGAAAACACACTAAAGAAGGACATCCAATCTTGATAGTTTCCGGTAAACTTTGCTATGTCTATCTTCGGAAGCTTCACATCATCACTAAAGCTAGGTGTGAGATTACTGCTAATTCTGATTGTGCACGACGTAGTACTTTCTAGCATATGCTTTTTAAGTATTAAACCACAAGTATTTTCTTGTTTGGCTATTAAAACCCGTTAATTCCGTTCACATCTTTAAATCCATTGTTGAATTACTGCGGAAAACTCAATGTGTAGTAAATATCGTTTTTTTTCTTGTGTGAATTTGTTTAATGTAATGTGATTTCTAAATTCGTCGTTTTTTCCCCGTCAGTAAAAGTATATATTGCAAATAGTACTGTTTATTACACGTTGATTCCTAAAAATAGTCGCTTTAATCCATTCATCATATTATTATTAGCATGGATAATACATTTTATCTTCTCGAAATCATCAAGTAAAAATTTTGATTTTTATTTTCTAATCTACCTCCTAAAAGTAGCCCTCATATTTATAATTCTTTTTTTCACGTTCTACATCCATCGTTGGGTCACCAACTTACATAGGTGTGCGAAAATTCAACTCAATCTGCCCAGTAGTAGCATCGGAGTGAATCGGTTGTAACTGACGTACAGATAGACATGCCAGAGATCCTATGAGGGCTCCGTTTTTTTCTTCCTGTGATACGGAACCCTAAAAATGTAAGATCGCTTATGATAGAAAGTTTTTTCGTTAAATAATGTGTTTTATTAATGTTTTTCGGCATGTCCATACTAATTTGCAAGATCTTGCATTTACATACAGATCCTGAACGTCACTTTCGTGCATGCGATTTTTTTAATGATAAAAGGCAATTTGATTTTTTTAATTATTTTTTTCAAGTATTCGAAGATAATTTAAAACGATTTACATGCATTTTTCTTAAGATTTTAGAATTTTTTTGTCTCGGTCGTAAAGGGGTAAGTACTAAGTAGTTACGCAGTTTCGATTTTCTCTACATGCAACATTACACGAATCAGAAATGGTGGGAAAACTAATCTCCAACTTTTTTAATTTAAAATTTTGTTGATAGTTTTTCAACCATTTCAACTTCAACGTCAATACGCAGTGAGACTCCATCATGCAGGCCTTAAACGCTATTGATGCCATAAATAATTTGTGTAATCCGCCGCGGCGTCCAAAATAACGCCTTATGTTATATAACGGATAACTGCAATTAGGTGTTGGGGTCGCAAGGAAGTAAATATTTATTTATTACTTACCCGTTCTACTAACTGCCCATATCTAGGTACTAACTAGCCATACAATTATGTTTCGTTATCTGACCGTCATCGCAAGTACCTAATCATAAAGCTAACTGTTTTGATTAGTTACCTAGGTAAAAGAATACGTAGTAAGTACCTAATAATTGTTATTTTGATTCGTTTTGAGAGGTCAGGCAAATAATATAATTATTTGAGATAAAAGTAAGTAACAAGGAATTAGGAAATATTTGCGAATTCCCGCCAGACAGCTGTCAAACTTTTTTTTAATTTGCGGTGTGACCACATTTTTGTCTATGATTTTGTCAAGGCGCCAACATAACGCGTCTAATCCGTTCAACAGCGGCTCAACAGTTATCGGAGAGATATTGAGCGTTTATGAATAACACTTCTTATAAACCGTTCAACAAGACTTATCGGCTCGATAACTATTGGGCCCCTCAAACCTTCAACAAGGAATTTTTATGAATAAGGCCGTTAGTTTATTTAAGTTCGATGTTCATTAGTACTACAAGTAGAACCATGAGCCTTGCGAGGTTGAAATGATAGGTAGTCATATTCCACACTGTGAATTATAATATGAAGATGAATTATTCGAACAACCAACTGAAACATTAACTTTAATAAATCATGCTAGAATATACGATTTGAGTTCATAAATGATATTATATAGACACATCAACTAGACTGATATATTGTCCCCTCTTCTTAATACGTGTTTTCCTTAATTAATAAAAAAAAACGTCTTTTAAGGTTAGCATTGATCAAATTAAATAGTGCAACGATATGATTATGTATCTTATCTAAATCTAAATTAACAATGTGGCACACAAAGTCGCACTGTAAAGTTTACTTTTATACTTTTTACGATACTCTAAAAACATATTTAAAATAACTTTGATTTTGAACTTTTTTTATTAAACCGAATTGCTCAACAGTCATTGTCATCAATTTCACTTCACTAGAGATTGCTCCACAATTTAAGATAGAGAATATAGAGATCTTCCTTTCAAACACATTTTAACGCCCGAGAAAACTTAATATGCTGTTGGAAATAACGTGACTTATAAAAGCTTTCAATTTGATAACGAAAATTTCAAAAAGCCATTTTGTGACCGAAATTGAGCCTTTAACCATGTCATGTTTCGCTATGAAAATACGAGCATACTAATATAGTATACTAAATATGAGCATACTAGTAGTACTACATCTTGAAAAATTTCCTATGTTTTTACGTTTACCGAGGTCTCCGACCAACTGAGGTTTGCATCTCCCTAGTCAAAAAAGATTAAGACTAAAATTATTACAGATACGTTGATAACTTGAAAGAAGAATTAGGCAGCTTAGCGAAACTTGCCGTCAAAAATCCTGCATACTGTTACTTGGATATTTCGTATTCTATTTCAAAGTTTGTTGAATAAGTTCAGCAAAAATCCATTTGGTTGGCATTTTTCCCGTTTTCATCTTATAAATATTTACACCATATTTTTCTTGGAGGCAAGCACTTCGCAGTGGAGTGTTCAGGACTTCAACGCACCTGCTACAACTATTTATTAAGAGTATTTGAGGTTTTTTGTCGCCTCCAAGGAGGCTTGAGAAATATCTCGCGTCGAGAAATATTAAAGCATGCGAAAAGCTTAAGTGGCTTTGCATAATTATTATTCTTTACGAAGAATGTCTGAGAGCTCACAGCTAAGTAGGTACTGATAAATAATGCCTTTTGTGTGATTAGTTAAGCTGGGTAGCCTTTTACTTTTAAATATGTATTAAGACGTTCAACTTAATGCGAAGAAGATGCGAAGAGAGCCAGTTATTTATCTAGTTTAAAAATAATTTTCGATAACCAAAATATGTCATAATTATATTTGATTCAATAAACAGTGAAACTTATGATCAAAGAAATAATTAATCCTACAAAACATTATTTCAGGGAACTCAGTAACACCTTCGCTACGGCATCGGATCTATTCGACCCGATGCAAAAGTCTGGTTATTGCGATGTTAACTAATTTATATAAGTTGATGTTACACTTTATGTCTAGACTGTTCCTTTATCAGATGAACAACTGGATCCCAAGCTGGTGGTGGAGAACCGTGAGGCTGATGTATTTGACGGTGTTGACCAAGCCCCCCGTTTTAGTACTGGCAATTTTTCAAAATTATTTTAAAATTCCTTATGAATCAAAACTGTATGTTTCTGTTTGAGATGTACTAGGTAGGAGATATACTACAAATGTTTTTTGAAAAGAGTTGTCCCGCTGAGTTTCTTGCCAGCCCCAATATTGGGATACCTTCCTAACAATACAATCATACAAAGGAAGGAAATACTTCTCAGGCAGAGGCGTAGGGATAGAACCGGCGTAGATTATGGTGGTTTCTTCATTCTGGAAATTCATGTAATGAATAGCTGGCTTAATTTGCAGTATGTATATCCACCACATTAAAATTTATTGTCTGTGGTTTAGTGTTATATATTTTTCTTTGTGGGTGGTTTTGTACTTATCTTTCTTATTATGATGGAGGTAGATCTATCAAATTTCCTCAATTGTCAGTCACCCGCAGACCACGAACCCTGTAAAGTGTTCGAAACGTCGGAATTAAGTTAAGGTAAATTAATATACGCGAGTTTATCCGTTTTCATAGTTTTATTTCATGTGTAATCCTCGCGGTAACCGAATCAAAAACATGTTTTTGGGTTTTCTATAATATTATTATATATTGCACACTACTGTCAGCTTTTTTTTTTTTTTCTTTTTTTGAGCACCTAACGAGATCTAATAATGCACAAAAATTGCCAAATCTCGAGTTGCATCTTTCGTCTGCTACTGATTTCCACACCGGGGATGCATCACTCTTGGACCCTTTCATTCCGTATCGGAGTTCCATTGCATTTGATCGAGTTCCTGCTTTGGTGTTTTCACTGTTTTTGTTTGGCATGCTGTTGGTATTCTGTTAATTATTACATTTGTTAATGTGAAAAAAATGGGACGTCGACGTCGTCGTGCGTAAAACATGCCAATAAAGAAGAATTGAACATGTTCCACCTTCATCAAATAATCACGGGATGAGCAAGATCGCTGACTAATTAGTAATAAATTGAACAAAAAATACAACAAGAGAAAAAATTGATTCAAGTGCTGAATGTAACTCTGAATATAATGCAAAAAAAACTCTTATAAATATGTTTACAGGTAAACTGAAGTGCCAGTGGGCGGAGCTCATTGCGCGTAGAACCGATAGCAGTTGGGGCGGAAAGGTTTTCGAGTGGCGGCCACGTACCGGAAGGCGCAGCGTGTGTAAGCCCCCACAAGGTGGACTGATGACCTGGAGAAGGACGCAGGAGTCCGCTGGATGCGAGTGGCGCAGGATAATCCACAATCATATTTTGCCTTTGACTGTGCCTAGTAAAATTATCTGTACAAAACATGTATGTTCTAAATCCAATAACGACTCTCAGGCAGTATGGCTTAGTGCTTTTGCCTGTCCACAAGGACTAAAAATATAAAAAACCGGCCAAGTGCGAGTCGGACTCGCGCGCGAAGGGTTCCGTAGGTTATCAATTTATCATTCAAAAATACAGTCAAATCAACCTACCTCAAAAACTATAAGAGATAATTTAGTCAAACTAAAAATCGTTGATAGAGTTTATTAATGTGCGTAAAATATATTTTTTTTTGAATTTTATGTCGCGTAGTTTAAAAACTAAAGAGGGGGGCACATGTTTCAGACTTTGAGAGCTGATATCTCGAAAACGATTTGCTTAAATAAAAATGAGATTTATAAACCTTCATATCATTTTCAAAGACCTTTCTATTAGTACCCCACACGCTTATATATAACAAAATTTTTTTTTCTATGCCTCAGTTACATGTATGGAGGCCCCTTCCCCCCAATGGTTTTTTTTACAAATATAGTATCATAATCCTGTAGCGGTTCATACAACACATATCCTAACCAAATTTCATTACTGTAGCATTTATAGTTTCCGAGTAAATCGGCTGTGACAGACGGACAGACGGACATGACGAATCTATAAGGGTTCCGTTTTTGCCATTTTGGCTACGGAACCCTTAAAAACAATAACGACTCTCGTGATTGAATTAATGACATAATTATCTTATGTTAATCTTCAGAAAATGGCTTCTCTGTAGAAACCTGTAATTCCGTACCTGAGAAGCATAACAATGTATCTCCATATTTTGCGATTTTCGGTATTTTACA